>CALSEM010000037.1:0-178858 GCA_943735885.1 Stelis phaeoptera
GCAAAACAGCGTTTTGGTGCACGAAACGCACGTTTTGCGTCAAAACTGTGCAAAAGCACCGTTTTGGGGCACGAAACGCACGTTTTGCGTCAAAACTGTGCAAAAGCAGCGTTTTGGTGCACGAAACGCACGTTTTGCGTCAAAACTGTGCAAAAGCAGCGTTTTGGTGCACGAAACGCACGTTTTGCGTCAAAACTGTGCAAAAGCAGCGTTTTGGGGCACGAAACGCACGTTTCGTTGCAAAAGCAGCGTTTTGGAGCACGAAACGCACGTTTAGCGTCAAAACTGTGCAAAAGCAGCGTTTTCGTGAACGAAACGCACGTTTTGCGTCAAAACTGTGCAAAACAGCGTTTTGGGGCACGAAACGCACGTTTTGCGTTAAAACTGTGCAAAAGCAGCGTTTTGGTGCACGAAACGCACGTTTTGCGTCAAAACTGTGCAAAACAGCGTTTTGGTGCACGAAACGCACGTTTAGCGTCAAAACTGTGCAAAAGCAGCGTTTTGGTGCACGAAACGCACGTTTAGCGTCAAAACGGTGCAAAAGCAGCGTTTTGGTGCACGAAACGCACGTTTTGCGTCAAAACTGTGCAAAAGCAGCGTTTTGGTGCTCGAAACGCACGTTTTGCGTCAAAACTGTGCAAAACAGCGTTTTGGTGCACGAAACGCACGTTTTGCGTCAAAACTGTGCAAAAGCAGCGTTTTGGTGCACGAAACGCACGTTTTGCGTCAAAACTGTGCAAAAGCAGCGTTTTGGTGCACGAAACGCACGTTTTGCGTCAAAACTGTGCAAAACAGCGTTTTGGGGCACGAAACGCACGTTTTGCGTCAAAACTGTGCAAAAGCAGCGTTTTGGTGCACGAAACGCACGTTTTGCGTCAAAACTGTGCAAAACAGCGTTTTGGTGCTCGAAACGCACGTTTTGCGTCAAAACTGTGCAAAACAGCGTTTTGGGGCACGAAACGCACGTTTTGCGTTAAAACTGTGCAAAAGCAGCGTTTTGGTGCACGAAACGCACGTTTTGCGTCAAAACTGTGCAAAAGCAGCGTTTTGGGGCACGAAACGCACGTTTCGTTGCAAAAGCAGCGTTTTGGAGCACGAAACGCACGTTTAGCGCCAAAACTGTGCAAAAGCAGCGTTTTCGTGAACGAAACGCACGTTTTGCGTCAAAACTGTGCAAAACAGCGTTTTGGGGCACGAAACGCACGTTTAGCGTCAAAACTGTGCAAAACAGCGTTTTGGGGCACGAAACGCACGTTTTGCGTTAAAACTGTGCAAAAGCAGCGTTTTGGTGCACGAAACGCACGTTTTACGTCAAAACTGTGCAAAAGCAGCGTTTTGGGGCACGAAACGCACGCTTCGTTGCAAAAGCAGCGTTTTGGAGCACGAAACGCACGTTTAGCGTCAAAACTGTGCAAAACAGCGTTTTGGGGCACGAAACGCACGTTTCGTTGCAAAAGCAGCGTTTTGTTGCACGAAACGCACGTTTTGCGTCGAAACTGTGCAAAAGCAGCGTTTTCGTGCACGAAACGCTCGTTTTGCGTCAAAACTGTGCAAAAGCAGCGTTTTGGGGCACGAAACGCACGTTTCGTTGCAAAAGCAGCGTTTTGGTGCACGAAACGCACGTTTAGCGTCAAAACTGTGCAAAAGCAGCGTTTTGGTGCACGAAACGCACGTTTAGCGTCAAAACGGTGCAAAAGCAGCGTTTTGGTGCACGAAACGCACGTTTTGCGTCAAAACTGTGCAAAAGCAGCGTTTTGGTGCTCGAAACGCACGTTTTGCGTCAAAACTGTGCAAAACAGCGTTTTGGTGCACGAAACGCACGTTTTGCGTCAAAACTGTGCAAAAGCAGCGTTTTGGTGCACGAAACGCACGTTTTGCGTCAAAACTGTGCAAAAGCAGCGTTTTGGTGCACGAAACGCACGTTTTGCGTCAAAACTGTGCAAAACAGCGTTTTGGGGCACGAAACGCACGTTTCGTTGCAAAAGCAGCGTTTTGGAGCACGAAACGCACGTTTAGCGTCAAAACTGTGCAAAAGCAGCGTTTTCGTGAACGAAACGCACGTTTTGCGTCAAAACTGTGCAAAACAGCGATTTGGGGCACGAAACGCACGTTTTGCGTTAAAACTGTGCAAAAGCAGCGTTTTGGTGCACGAAACGCACGTTTTGCGTCAAAACTGTGCAAAAGCAGCGTTTTGGGGCACGAAACGCACGTTTTGCGTCAAAACTGTGCAAAACAGCGTTTTGGTGCACGAAACGCACGTTTTGCGTCAAAACTGTGCAAAAGCAGCGTTTTGGGGCACGAAACGCACGTTTCGTTGCAAAAGCAGCGTTTTGGTGCACGAAACGCACGTTTTGCGTCAAAACTGTGCAAAACAGCGTTTTGGGGCACGAAACGCACGTTTCGTTGCAAAAGCAGCGTTTTGTTGCACGAAACGCACGTTTTGCGTCGAAACTGTGCAAAAGCAGCGTTTTCGTGCACGAAACGCTCGTTTTGCGTCAAAACTGTGCAAAAGCAGCGTTTTGGGGCACGAAACGCACGTTTCGTTGCAAAAGCAGCGTTTTGGTGCACGAAACGCACGTTTAGCGTCAAAACTGTGCAAAAGCAGCGTTTTGGTGCACGAAACGCACGTTTAGCGTCAAAACGGTGCAAAAGCAGCGTTTTGGTGCACGAAACGCACGTTTTGCGTCAAAACTGTGCAAAAGCAGCGTTTTGGTGCGCGAAACGCACGTTTTGCGTCAAAACTGTGCAAAACAGCGTTTTGGTGCACGAAACGCACGTTTTGCGTCAAAACTGTGCAAAAGCAGCGTTTTGGTGCACGAAACGCACGTTTTGCGTCAAAACTGTGCAAAAGCAGCGTTTTGGTGCACGAAACGCACGTTTTGCGTCAAAACTGTGCAAAACAGCGTTTTGGGGCACGAAACGCACGTTTTGCGTCAAAACTGTGCAAAAGCAGCGTTTTGGGGCACGAAACGCACGTTTTGCGTCAAAACTGTGCAAAACAGCGTTTTGGTGCACGAAACGCACGTTTTGCGTCAAAACTGTGCAAAAGCAGCGTTTTGGTGCACGAAACGCACGTTTTGCGTCAAAACTGTGCAAAAGCAGCGTTTTGGTGCTCGAAACGCACGTTTTGCGTCAAAACTGTGCAAAAGCAGCGTTTTGGTGCACGAAACGCACGTTTTGCGTCAGAACTGTGCAAAAGCAGCGTTTTGGGGCACGAAACGCACGTTTCGTTGCAAAAGCAGCGTTTTGGAGCACGAAACGCACGTTTTGCGTTAAAACTGTGCAAAAGCAGCGTTTTGGTGCACGAAACGCACGTTTTGCGTCAAAACTGTGCAAAAGCAGCGTTTTGGGGCACGAAACGCACGTTTCGTTGCAAAAGCAGCGTTTTGGTGCACGAAACGCACGTTTTGCGTCAAAACTGTGCAAAACAGCGTTTTGGGGCACGAAACGCACGTTTCGTTGCAAAAGCAGCGTTTTGTTGCACGAAACGCACGTTTTGCGTCGAAACTGTGCAAAAGCAGCGTTTTCGTGCACGAAACGCTCGTTTTGCGTCAAAACTGTGCAAAAGCAGCGTTTTGGGGCACGAAACGCACGTTTCGTTGCAAAAGCAGCGTTTTGGTGCACGAAACGCACGTTTAGCGTCAAAACTGTGCAAAAGCAGCGTTTTGGTGCACGAAACGCACGTTTAGCGTCAAAACGGTGCAAAAGCAGCGTTTTGGTGCACGAAACGCACGTTTTGCGTCAAAACTGTGCAAAAGCAGCGTTTTGGTGCTCGAAACGCACGTTTTGCGTCAAAACTGTGCAAAACAGCGTTTTGGTGCACGAAACGCACGTTTTGCGTCAAAACTGTGCAAAAGCAGCGTTTTGGTGCACGAAACGCACGTTTTGCGTCAAAACTGTGCAAAAGCAGCGTTTTGGTGCACGAAACGCACGTTTTGCGTCAAAACTGTGCAAAACAGCGTTTTGGGGCACGAAACGCACGTTTTGCGTCAAAACTGTGCAAAAGCAGCGTTTTGGTGCACGAAACGCACGTTTTGCGTCAAAACTGTGCAAAACAGCGTTTTGGTGCTCGAAACGCACGTTTTGCGTCAAAACTGTGCAAAACAGCGTTTTGGGGCACGAAACGCACGTTTTGCGTTAAAACTGTGCAAAAGCAGCGTTTTGGTGCACGAAACGCACGTTTTGCGTCAAAACTGTGCAAAAGCAGCGTTTTGGGGCACGAAACGCACGTTTCGTTGCAAAAGCAGCGTTTTGGAGCACGAAACGCACGTTTAGCGCCAAAACTGTGCAAAAGCAGCGTTTTCGTGAACGAAACGCACGTTTTGCGTCAAAACTGTGCAAAACAGCGTTTTGGGGCACGAAACGCACGTTTAGCGTCAAAACTGTGCAAAACAGCGTTTTGGGGCACGAAACGCACGTTTTGCGTTAAAACTGTGCAAAAGCAGCGTTTTGGTGCACGAAACGCACGTTTTACGTCAAAACTGTGCAAAAGCAGCGTTTTGGGGCACGAAACGCACGCTTCGTTGCAAAAGCAGCGTTTTGGAGCACGAAACGCACGTTTAGCGTCAAAACTGTGCAAAACAGCGTTTTGGGGCACGAAACGCACGTTTCGTTGCAAAAGCAGCGTTTTGTTGCACGAAACGCACGTTTTGCGTCGAAACTGTGCAAAAGCAGCGTTTTCGTGCACGAAACGCTCGTTTTGCGTCAAAACTGTGCAAAAGCAGCGTTTTGGGGCACGAAACGCACGTTTCGTTGCAAAAGCAGCGTTTTGGTGCACGAAACGCACGTTTAGCGTCAAAACTGTGCAAAAGCAGCGTTTTGGTGCACGAAACGCACGTTTAGCGTCAAAACGGTGCAAAAGCAGCGTTTTGGTGCACGAAACGCACGTTTTGCGTCAAAACTGTGCAAAAGCAGCGTTTTGGTGCTCGAAACGCACGTTTTGCGTCAAAACTGTGCAAAAGCAGCGTTTTCGTGAACGAAACGCACGTTTTGCGTCAAAACTGTGCAAAACAGCGATTTGGGGCACGAAACGCACGTTTTGCGTTAAAACTGTGCAAAAGCAGCGTTTTGGTGCACGAAACGCACGTTTTGCGTCAAAACTGTGCAAAAGCAGCGTTTTGGGGCACGAAACGCACGTTTTGCGTCAAAACTGTGCAAAACAGCGTTTTGGTGCACGAAACGCACGTTTTGCGTCAAAACTGTGCAAAAGCAGCGTTTTGGGGCACGAAACGCACGTTTCGTTGCAAAAGCAGCGTTTTGGTGCACGAAACGCACGTTTTGCGTCAAAACTGTGCAAAACAGCGTTTTGGGGCACGAAACGCACGTTTCGTTGCAAAAGCAGCGTTTTGTTGCACGAAACGCACGTTTTGCGTCGAAACTGTGCAAAAGCAGCGTTTTCGTGCACGAAACGCTCGTTTTGCGTCAAAACTGTGCAAAAGCAGCGTTTTGGGGCACGAAACGCACGTTTCGTTGCAAAAGCAGCGTTTTGGTGCACGAAACGCACGTTTAGCGTCAAAACTGTGCAAAAGCAGCGTTTTGGTGCACGAAACGCACGTTTAGCGTCAAAACGGTGCAAAAGCAGCGTTTTGGTGCACGAAACGCACGTTTTGCGTCAAAACTGTGCAAAAGCAGCGTTTTGGTGCGCGAAACGCACGTTTTGCGTCAAAACTGTGCAAAACAGCGTTTTGGTGCACGAAACGCACGTTTTGCGTCAAAACTGTGCAAAAGCAGCGTTTTGGTGCACGAAACGCACGTTTTGCGTCAAAACTGTGCAAAAGCAGCGTTTTGGTGCACGAAACGCACGTTTTGCGTCAAAACTGTGCAAAACAGCGTTTTGGGGCACGAAACGCACGTTTTGCGTCAAAACTGTGCAAAAGCAGCGTTTTGGGGCACGAAACGCACGTTTTGCGTCAAAACTGTGCAAAACAGCGTTTTGGTGCACGAAACGCACGTTTTGCGTCAAAACTGTGCAAAAGCAGCGTTTTGGTGCACGAAACGCACGTTTTGCGTCAAAACTGTGCAAAAGCAGCGTTTTGGTGCTCGAAACGCACGTTTTGCGTCAAAACTGTGCAAAAGCAGCGTTTTGGTGCACGAAACGCACGTTTTGCGTCAGAACTGTGCAAAAGCAGCGTTTTGGGGCACGAAACGCACGTTTCGTTGCAAAAGCAGCGTTTTGGAGCACGAAACGCACGTTTAGCGTCAAAACTGTGCAAAAGCAGCGTTTTCGTGCACGAAACGCTCGTTTTGCGTCAAAACTGTGCAAAAGCAGCGTTTTGGGGCACGAAACGCACGTTTCGTTGCAAAAGCAGCGTTTTGGTGCACGAAACGCACGTTTTGCGTCAAAACTGTGCAAAAGCAGCGTTTTGGTGCACGAAACGCACGTTTTGCGTCAAAACTGTGCAAAACAGCGTTTTGGGGCACGAAACGCACGTTTTGCGTCAAAACTGTGCAAAAGCAGCGTTTTGGGGCACGAAACGCACGTTTCGTTGCAAAAGCAGCGTTTTGGAGCACGAAACGCACGTTTAGCGTCAAAACTGTGCAAAAGCAGCGTTTTCGTGAACGAAACGCACGTTTTGCGTCAAAACTGTGCAAAACAGCGATTTGGGGCACGAAACGCACGTTTTGCGTTAAAACTGTGCAAAAGCAGCGTTTTGGTGCACGAAACGCACGTTTTGCGTCAAAACTGTGCAAAAGCAGCGTTTTGGGGCACGAAACGCACGTTTTGCGTCAAAACTGTGCAAAACAGCGTTTTGGTGCACGAAACGCACGTTTTGCGTCAAAACTGTGCAAAAGCAGCGTTTTGGGGCACGAAACGCACGTTTCGTTGCAAAAGCAGCGTTTTGGAGCACGAAACGCACGTTTAGCGTCAAAACTGTGCAAAAGCAGCGTTTTCGTGCACGAAACGCTCGTTTTGCGTCAAAACTGTGCAAAAGCAGCGTTTTGGGGCACCAAACGCACGTTTCGTTGCAAAAGCAGCGTTTTGGTGCACGAAACGCACGTTTTGCGTCAAAACTGTGCAAAAGCAGCGTTTTGGGGCACGAAACGCACGTTTCGTTGCAAAAGCAGCGTTTTGGAGCACGAAACGCACGTTTAGCGTCAAAACTGTGCAAAAGCAGCGTTTTCGTGAACGAAACGCACGTTTTGCGTCAAAACTGTGCAAAACAGCGTTTTGGGGCACGAAACGCACGTTTAGCGTCAAAACTGTGCAAAAGCAGCGTTTTGGGGCACGAAACGCACGTTTAGCGTCAAAACGGTGCAAAAGCAGCGTTTTGGTGCACGAAACGCACGTTTTGCGTCAAAACTGTGCAAAAGCAGCGTTTTGGTGCTCGAAACGCACGTTTTGCGTCAAAACTGTGCAAAACAGCGTTTTGGTGCACGAAACGCACGTTTTGCGTCAAAACTGTGCAAAAGCAGCGTTTTGGTGCACGAAACGCACGTTTTGCGTCAAAACTGTGCAAAAGCAGCGTTTTCGTGCACGAAACGCTCGTTTTGCGTCAAAACTGTGCAAAAGCAGCGTTTTGGGGCACGAAACGCACGTTTCGTTGCAAAAGCAGCGTTTTGGTGCACGAAACGCACGTTTTGCGTCAAAACTGTGCAAAAGCAGCGTTTTGGGGCACGAAACGCACGTTTCGTTGCAAAAGCAGCGTTTTGGAGCACGAAACGCACGTTTAGCGTCAAAACTGTGCAAAAGCAGCGTTTTCGTGAACGAAACGCACGTTTTGCGTCAAAACTGTGCAAAACAGCGTTTTGGGGCACGAAACGCACGTTTAGCGTCAAAACTGTGCAAAAGCAGCGTTTTGGTGCACGAAACGCACGTTTTGCGTCAAAACTGTGCAAAAGCAGCGTTTTGGTGCACGAAACGCACGTTTTGCGTCAAAACTGTGCAAAACAGCGTTTTGGGGCACGAAACGCACGTTTTGCGTCAAAACTGTGCAAAAGCAGCGTTTTGGGGCACGAAACGCACGTTTCGTTGCAAAAGCAGCGTTTTGGAGCACGAAACGCACGTTTAGCGTCAAAACTGTGCAAAAGCAGCGTTTTCGTGAACGAAACGCACGTTTTGCGTCAAAACTGTGCAAAACAGCGATTTGGGGCACGAAACGCACGTTTTGCGTTAAAACTGTGCAAAAGCAGCGTTTTGGTGCACGAAACGCACGTTTTGCGTCAAAACTGTGCAAAAGCAGCGTTTTGGGGCACGAAACGCACGTTTTGCGTCAAAACTGTGCAAAACAGCGTTTTGGGGCACGAAACGCACGTTTCGTTGCAAAAGCAGCGTTTTGTTGCACGAAACGCACGTTTTGCGTCGAAACTGTGCAAAAGCAGCGTTTTCGTGCACGAAACGCTCGTTTTGCGTCAAAACTGTGCAAAAGCAGCGTTTTGGGGCACGAAACGCACGTTTCGTTGCAAAAGCAGCGTTTTGGTGCACGAAACGCACGTTTAGCGTCAAAACTGTGCAAAAGCAGCGTTTTGGTGCACGAAACGCACGTTTAGCGTCAAAACGGTGCAAAAGCAGCGTTTTGGTGCACGAAACGCACGTTTTGCGTCAAAACTGTGCAAAAGTGTAACATTCTCGCCAGCTTCCCCTGCTTGCGCACAAATTTTTTCGCGCCAAAGTTTCCGCAAACTCTTATTTTTTCCGCTGCGATTCCAATATCTTTATTATTATTATTATTATTTTCATTCTAAAAGATCCACGATCTTTTTATATTATCGATGTCATAATCATGGTATTATTATTATTATTATTATTATTATTACTATTATTATTATTCAAATTCCAAGAAAAGATAACCTTTTAATTCTCAGAATGTTTCTATCGTTGAATAAATTCAATTAACGTTTAATAATAATGATTACCATTGTTGCTTACCTTCGGCAAGCAACCCACCACCAGTCGATATATAACCGACTGCTGGTAATATTAAACCCTAAATAACCGACGTTACCGACAACGTCGATATGTTACCACGTTACGATAAGCCGTCATAAACTCCTTCGAATACTTACCTTTGTCATCGGAGAATGACCCCCAATATTATTACCGACGTTCGATGTATTACCATCACACGTCAATTTACCTATTTTTGTCTTTATAATTGATTCCATACATTTCCTACATTCAGGGGTCACTCACCGACTGTTTAAACCCGAACACGGCTATATCCATAAATATATATACGTACATATAAATATATACATATATATATCTCAATTATTATTATATCTTCTTCCAGAGGTCATTTATTTCATTCATTGTAATAATCGATTCTAATTTCCATTTATTCCGATTAACTACCATCGATAAATCATGGTTAGTTATTAATAATCACATTGTACATGTCTTAGGACATTATTCATAAATTAATATCATTTAATTTGAGAAACACTGCGAGAAGAGAACCACTATGAGAAATATTCCTTTGTTCCTTCTCACGAGAAGAGAACAAAGACCGGATGTTTAGTCTGCAGAGATAAGGAGCAGAATTCGCCCTTATCTTCGCTCGGTAACCCGAGATTTAACCGCCACTGTCGTGCCGTGTGCAAAAGCAGTGTCAGCGCTTTCAAACAAAGGAATCTGCGTCAGCAATCCTTAGAACAAAGGGACCTAAGAACAAAGGAATCCCCTCTATAAATACAGCCCATGACGGACCATGGAGCAACAGTCTGACTTCAACCGCCGAACCGTGCTCTTCGATGTAACGTTCTTCTCCAGTGCAGTGACAGTTTCTACAAGTGTTTCGACCTATTCGGACTTAGTTTTTGTGTGAATAATTCATCAAGGGACATAGTCTCATTCATATTTTTCGTAATAAGGACTTAGACTCAATTGTATTTTTCGCTTGAAGAACTTAGATTCTTTTCATTAAATTCTTATTGGACTTAGTCTCATTTGGATTTATTACATTTTATTCGCTGAGGACATAGTTTCCTTTTCTGATTTAATTCATTTAATTCAATAAGAACTTAGTTTCTTCCATGAATTAATTCCTTTTATTCAATAAGGACTTAGATTCATTTACGATTAATTTCATTTAATCCAATAAAGACTTAGTCTCTCAATTACAATTAAATTCATTTTACTCTATAAAGACTTAGCCTCTTTTTCACTTGACATCTAAGAATACAATTGAACTTAGTCACTTTTATACTTGATTTCTCGTGTCCCGAATAGATCGAACCAACCTTGTGAAACTGGATAAACTGTTTATAGTTTATCCCCGTCACCCATATATGCACTTTACTTTAAATACTTTCAAGTCTACATTTATATACTTTAATCTTCGATTTCTATTTGTCACAGTCATTTCTCACAGTGTTTACCAACGAATAAGACATTATATTATTAACAAGTTATTGGATTATCAGTTTGTTATTCTACTACTGCGTAAGTTTTGAATCTTATTAAATATTATTTTTATTGTTGTTGCTGATGTTTCCAACCATTTATGTACCTTGGTCATGTCCAATCCTGAACTTCGGTGAACTAAAAAATCATTAATTTCGACTTTGAATTAAATTCACTTTATTGATCTTAGGATTACAAATACACAATTTCAATCGACATCGCTCATTTCTTCAAGACATTCTACTACTTTTACATCGTATACTTTTCTCTCGAGTTGAGAGGCTGTTTAAAGGTATAGCCTCTAACTCTCGCTATTACTTTACATTCTGAACCGCTTGATTTTTCCTTTATTTTCGCTGAGTAACAGAGCTGTCTAGTATAGCCGTACTCTCTCACACTTTTAATCTATTACTACAATCTATCGAGCGAGAAGCTGTTTGAAGGTATAGCTTTTCTCTCTCTCTTACAACTATCCTCTGAGCGAGAGGCTGCCCAAAGGTATCGCCCACTCTCTCTCTCTCTCTCATTCATCAACGTTCAGCTATGTTATATTTCATTAAATCCGAGCGATAATCGATTCTCTACATTCATTTAATAACGCCGTTGTGAATACGTAAGACGTTCTTTTACACAATTCTTTTATTGATCTATTCATTAATATTACATTGTTTCACCGTAGTTCCATTCCTTACTTTATTCATACTTACCTTTTCCCGTGGGAATCCTCACGACGTTCGACGACCTGTAACAAACGAAGATATTTTATTAATAACCCTCCTCGACGCTTCTGGACTTCGACCCAGTGTCTCTTACATTTAATATACTTACATTCTCGCACTCTACGCGTGTTTCTCTTCCCATTAGTTTCGTAGCCGTGTAGCGATCACAGATCAGCTCTAAGCGGGCGAACTTCGGTAGAACCGTCATGGATCAGAAACAGGTATAACAACAAGGATTATTTCCGCTCATCGCATCGTTGTTTTAATAGCCGAAAAGGCATACTCACCTGGGTCCTTTCATTAGTCCACATCGTCTCGAGGACGAGATCAACCCAAACGGAAGACACGCCGTTCTGGGATCCGATACCGAACCAAATTAGCTCACAAGCTAAAGCTGCAAGCTATACGAAGCGAGATAGACTCCTTCTTACTAGCCAACCTTCAGGCACCATCGACGTCGGTCCATCCAACCCCTGAGGAGCCACCTATAGAAACCATTGATTTAACACAATCCACCAAACCAGAAATCATCTACCATTACTTATTAAGACCTCCTTCTTGCAAAGGAGTCCCCCGTTCGATACTAAATACGTTTATCAAAGAACGCTATTTCTCTAAGGAGAGCACTTTGCCTCCACCTATCTTTAAATGGTGTATGAATATGTACACGTCAATCCGTTTTTGAATAAACACTGTGAACTCTCTTAAATCCATATCTAAGCTCCAATTATTTCAATTTACCTCTTTCAAGTCCTTGTCTTCAATCAGCATTCTGCGTCGCGATACTTGTAGGCCGGTGTATGCAGGTACCAAGTCCCTCGACGACCAGCGGACCCCACATTTCCTAAAACAGTAAACGCAAATTATTAATCGGTTCTAATTTTACCAACTGCCAGTTAGCTGTTCACTCGCCGACGGTCGGTAAGATACCAACCGCCGACGACTGACCCGCCATCTAGCTGGTATATTTTCTACTAACCTACAAATTACCTACCTATACTTACCTGTCGGAGGCGTCCCCTGCCGGCATTCTTCTCCTTCACATCGACCTCGAGCAGAGCCGCTCCTACTCCTGGCCGATCCCCCCTATAATATCGCCGCGGCCCTCCGAACCGAGTCGGCCGTGACAAAAGCAGCGTTTTGGTGCTCGAAACGCACGTTTTGCGTCAAAACTGCAAAACAGCGTTTTGGTGCACGAAACGCACGTTTTGCGTCAAAACTGTGCAAAAGCAGCGTTTTGGTGCACGAAACGCACGTTTTGCGTCAAAACTGTGCAAAAGCAGCGTTTTGGTGCACGAAACGCACGTTTTGCGTCAAAACTGTGCAAAACAGCGTTTTGGGGCACGAAACGCACGTTTTGCGTCAAAACTGTGCAAAAGCAGCGTTTTGGGGCACGAAACGCACGTTTCGTTGCAAAAGCAGCGTTTTGGAGCACGAAACGCACGTTTAGCGTCAAAACTGTGCAAAAGCAGCGTTTTCGTGAACGAAACGCACGTTTTGCGTCAAAACTGTGCAAAACAGCGTTTTGGGGCACGAAACGCACGTTTAGCGTCAAAACTGTGCAAAAGCAGCGTTTTGGGGCACGAAACGCACGTTTAGCGTCAAAACTGTGCAAAAGCAGCGTTTTGGTGCACGAAACGCACGTTTTGCGTCAAAACTGTGCAAAACAGCGTTTTGGTGCTCGAAACGCACGTTTTGCGTCAAAACTGTGCAAAACAGCGTTTTGGGGCACGAAACGCACGTTTTGCGTTAAAACTGTGCAAAAGCAGCGTTTTGGTGCACGAAACGCACGTTTTGCGTCAAAACTGTGCAAAAGCAGCGTTTTGGGGCACGAAACGCACGTTTCGTTGCAAAAGCAGCGTTTTGGTGCACGAAACGCACGTTTTGCGTCGAAACTGTGCAAAAGCAGCGTTTTCGTGCACGAAACGCTCGTTTTGCGTCAAAACTGTGCAAAAGCAGCGTTTTGGGGCACGAAACGCACGTTTCGTTGCAAAAGCAGCGTTTTGGTGCACGAAACGCACGTTTTGCGTCAAAACTGTGCAAAAGCAGCGTTTTGGGGCACGAAACGCACGTTTCGTTGCAAAAGCAGCGTTTTGGAGCACGAAACGCACGTTTAGCGTCAAAACTGTGCAAAAGCAGCGTTTTCGTGAACGAAACGCACGTTTTGCGTCAAAACTGTGCAAAACAGCGTTTTGGGGCACGAAACGCACGTTTAGCGTCAAAACTGTGCAAAAGCAGCGTTTTGGTGCACGAAACGCACGTTTTGCGTCAAAACTGTGCAAAACAGCGTTTTGGTGCTCGAAACGCACGTTTTGCGTCAAAACTGTGCAAAACAGCGTTTTGGGGCACGAAACGCACGTTTTGCGTTAAAACTGTGCAAAAGCAGCGTTTTGGTGCACGAAACGCACGTTTTGCGTCAAAACTGTGCAAAAGCAGCGTTTTGGGGCACGAAACGCACGTTTCGTTGCAAAAGCAGCGTTTTGGAGCACGAAACGCACGTTTAGCGCCAAAACTGTGCAAAAGCAGCGTTTTGGTGCACGAAACGCACGTTTAGCGTCAAAACTGTGCAAAAGCAGCGTTTTGGTGCACGAAACGCACGTTTCGTTGCAAAAGCAGCGTTTTGGTGCACGAAACGCACGTTTTGCGTCGAAACTGTGCAAAAGCAGCGTTTTGGGGCACGAAACGCACGTTTAGCGTCAAAACTGTGCAAAACAGCGTTTTGGGGCACGAAACGCACGTTTTGCGTTAAAACTGTGCAAAAGCAGCGTTTTGGTGCACGAAACGCACGTTTTACGTCAAAACTGTGCAAAAGCAGCGTTTTGGGGCACGAAACGCACGTTTCGTTGCAAAAGCAGCGTTTTGTTGCACGAAACGCACGTTTTGTTGCACGAAACGCACGTTTTGCGTCGAAACTGTGCAAAAGCAGCGTTTTCGTGCACGAAACGCTCGTTTTGCGTCAAAACTGTGCAAAAGCAGCGTTTTGGGGCACGAAACGCACGTTTCGTTGCAAAAGCAGCGTTTTGGTGCACGAAACGCACGTTTAGCGTCAAAACTGTGCAAAAGCAGCGTTTTGGTGCACGAAACGCACGTTTAGCGTCAAAACGGTGCAAAAGCAGCGTTTTGGTGCACGGAACGCACGTTTTGCGTCAAAACTGTGCAAAAGCAGCGTTTTGGTGCTCGAAACGCACGTTTTGCGTCAAAACTGTGCAAAACAGCGTTTTGGTGCACGAAACGCACGTTTTGCGTCAAAACTGTGCAAAAGCAGCGTTTTGGTGCACGAAACGCACGTTTTGCGTCAAAACTGTGCAAAAGCAGCGTTTTGGTGCACGAAACGCACGTTTTGCGTCAAAACTGTGCAAAACAGCGTTTTGGGGCACGAAACGCACGTTTTGCGTCAAAACTGTGCAAAAGCAGCGTTTTGGGGCACGAAACGCACGTTTCGTTGCAAAAGCAGCGTTTTGGAGCACGAAACGCACGTTTAGCGTCAAAACTGTGCAAAAGCAGCGTTTTCGTGAACGAAACGCACGTTTTGCGTCAAAACTGTGCAAAACAGCGATTTGGGGCACGAAACGCACGTTTTGCGTTAAAACTGTGCAAAAGCAGCGTTTTGGTGCACGAAACGCACGTTTTGCGTCAAAACTGTGCAAAAGCAGCGTTTTGGGGCACGAAACGCACGTTTTGCGTCAAAACTGTGCAAAACAGCGTTTTGGTGCACGAAACGCACGTTTTGCGTCAAAACTGTGCAAAAGCAGCGTTTTGGGGCACGAAACGCACGTTTCGTTGCAAAAGCAGCGTTTTGGTGCACGAAACGCACGTTTTGCGTCAAAACTGTGCAAAACAGCGTTTTGGGGCACGAAACGCACGTTTCGTTGCAAAAGCAGCGTTTTGTTGCACGAAACGCACGTTTTGCGTCGAAACTGTGCAAAAGCAGCGTTTTCGTGCACGAAACGCTCGTTTTGCGTCAAAACTGTGCAAAAGCAGCGTTTTGGGGCACGAAACGCACGTTTCGTTGCAAAAGCAGCGTTTTGGTGCACGAAACGCACGTTTAGCGTCAAAACTGTGCAAAAGCAGCGTTTTGGTGCTCGAAACGCACGTTTTGCGTCAAAACTGTGCAAAAGCAGCGTTTTGGTGCACGAAACGCACGTTTTGCGTCAGAACTGTGCAAAAGCAGCGTTTTGGGGCACGAAACGCACGGTTCGTTGCAAAAGCAGCGTTTTTGAGCACGAAACGCACGTTTAGCGTCAAAACTGTGCAAAAGCAGCGTTTTCGTGCACGAAACGCTCGTTTTGCGTCAAAACTGTGCAAAAGCAGCGTTTTGGGGCACGAAACGCACGTTTCGTTGCAAAAGCAGCGTTTTGGTGCACGAAACGCACGTTTTGCGTCAAAACTGTGCAAAAGCAGCGTTTTGGTGCACGAAACGCACGTTTTGCGTCAAAACTGTGCAAAACAGCGTTTTGGGGCACGAAACGCACGTTTTGCGTCAAAACTGTGCAAAAGCAGCGTTTTGGGGCACGAAACGCACGTTTCGTTGCAAAAGCAGCGTTTTGGAGCACGAAACGCACGTTTAGCGTCAAAACTGTGCAAAAGCAGCGTTTTCGTGAACGAAACGCACGTTTTGCGTCAAAACTGTGCAAAACAGCGATTTGGGGCACGAAACGCACGTTTTGCGTTAAAACTGTGCAAAACCAGCGTTTTGGTGCACGAAACGCACGTTTTGCGTCAAAACTGTGCAAAAGCAGCGTTTTGGGGCACGAAACGCACGTTTTGCGTCAAAACTGTGCAAAACAGCGTTTTGGTGCACGAAACGCACGTTTTGCGTCAAAACTGTGCAAAAGCAGCGTTTTGGGGCACGAAACGCACGTTTCGTTGCAAAAGCAGCGTTTTGGAGCACGAAACGCACGTTTAGCGTCAAAACTGTGCAAAAGCAGCGTTTTCGTGCACGAAACGCTCGTTTTGCGTCAAAACTGTGCAAAAGCAGCGTTTTGGGGCACGAAACGCACGTTTCGTTGCAAAAGCAGCGTTTTGGTGCACGAAACGCACGTTTTGCGTCAAAACTGTGCAAAAGCAGCGTTTTGGGGCACGAAACGCACGTTTCGTTGCAAAAGCAGCGTTTTGGAGCACGAAACGCACGTTTAGCGTCAAAACTGTGCAAAAGCAGCGTTTTCGTGAACGAAACGCACGTTTTGCGTCAAAACTGTGCAAAACAGCGTTTTGGGGCACGAAACGCACGTTTAGCGTCAAAACTGTGCAAAAGCAGCGTTTTGGGGCACGAAACGCACGTTTAGCGTCAAAACGGTGCAAAAGCAGCGTTTTGGTGCACGAAACGCACGTTTTGCGTCAAAACTGTGCAAAAGCAGCGTTTTGGTGCTCGAAACGCACGTTTTGCGTCAAAACTGTGCAAAACAGCGTTTTGGTGCACGAAACGCACGTTTTGCGTCAAAACTGTGCAAAAGCAGCGTTTTGGTGCACGAAACGCACGTTTTGCGTCAAAACTGTGCAAAAGCAGCGTTTTGGTGCACGAAACGCACGTTTTGCGTCAAAACTGTGCAAAAGCAGCGTTTTGGGGCACGAAACGCACGTTTCGTTGCAAAAGCAGCGTTTTGGAGCACGAAACGCACGTTTAGCGTCAAAACTGTGCAAAAGCAGCGTTTTCGTGAACGAAACGCACGTTTTGCGTCAAAACTGTGCAAAACAGCGATTTGGGGCACGAAACGCACGTTTTGCGTTAAAACTGTGCAAAAGCAGCGTTTTGGTGCACGAAACGCACGTTTTGCGTCAAAACTGTGCAAAAGCAGCGTTTTGGGGCACGAAACGCACGTTTTGCGTCAAAACTGTGCAAAACAGCGTTTTGGTGCACGAAACGCACGTTTTGCGTCAAAACTGTGCAAAAGCAGCGTTTTGGGGCACGAAACGCACGTTTCGTTGCAAAAGCAGCGTTTTGGTGCACGAAACGCACGTTTTGCGTCAAAACTGTGCAAAACAGCGTTTTGGGGCACGAAACGCACGTTTCGTTGCAAAAGCAGCGTTTTGTTGCACGAAACGCACGTTTTGCGTCGAAACTGTGCAAAAGCAGCGTTTTCGTGCACGAAACGCTCGTTTTGCGTCAAAACTGTGCAAAAGCAGCGTTTTGGGGCACGAAACGCACGTTTCGTTGCAAAAGCAGCGTTTTGGTGCACGAAACGCACGTTTAGCGTCAAAACTGTGCAAAAGCAGCGTTTTGGTGCACGAAACGCACGTTTTGCGTCAAAACTGTGCAAAAGCAGCGTTTTGGGGCACGAAACGCACGTTTCGTTGCAAAAGCAGCGTTTTGGTGCACGAAACGCACGTTTAGCGTCAAAACTGTGCAAAAGCAGCGTTTTGGGGCACGAAACGCACGTTTTGCGTCAAAACTGTGCAAAACAGCGTTTTGGGCCACGAAACGCACGTTTTGCGTTAAAACTGTGCAAAAGCAGCGTTTTGGTGCACGAAACGCACGTTTTGCGTCAAAACTGTGCAAAAGCAGCGTTTTGGGGCACGAAACGCACGTTTCGTTGCAAAAGCAGCGTTTTGGAGCACGAAACGCACGTTTAGCGTCAAAACTGTGCAAAAGCAGCGTTTTCGTGATCGAAACGCACGTTTTGCGTCAAGACTGTGCAAAACAGCGTTTTGGGGCACGAAACGCACGTTTAGCGTCAAAACTGTGCAAAAGCAGCGTTTTGGTGCACGAAACGCACGTATTGCGTCAAAACTGTGCAAAACAGCGTTTTGGTGCTCGAAACGCACGTTTTGCGTCAAAACTGTGCAAAAGCAGCGTTTTGGTGCACGAAACGCACGTTTCGTTGCAAAAGCAGCGTTTTGGAGCACGAAACGCACGTTTAGCGTCAAAACTGTGCAAAAGCAGCGTTTTCGTGCACGAAACGCTCGTTTTGCGTCAAAACTGTGCAAAAGCAGCGTTTTGGGGCACGAAACGCACGTTTCGTTGCAAAAGCAGCGTTTTGGTGCACGAAACGCACGTTTTGCGTCAAAACTGTGCAAAAGCAGCGTTTTGGGGCACGAAACGCACGTTTCGTTGCAAAAGCAGCGTTTTGGAGCACGAAACGCACGTTTAGCGTCAAAACTGTGCAAAAGCAGCGTTTTCGTGAACGAAACGCACGTTTTGCGTCAAAACTGTGCAAAACAGCGTTTTGGTGCACGAAACGCACGTTTAGCGTCAAAACGGTGCAAAAGCAGCGTTTTGGTGCACGAAACGCACGTTTTGCGTCAAAACTGTGCAAAAGCAGCGTTTTGGTGCTCGAAACGCACGTTTTGCGTCAAAACTGTGCAAAACAGCGTTTTGGGGCACGAAACGCACGTTTTGCGTTAAAACTGTGCAAAAGCAGCGTTTTGGTGCACGAAACGCACGTTTTGCGTCAAAACTGTGCAAAAGCAGCGTTTTGGGGCACGAAACGCACGTTTCGTTGCAAAAGCAGCGTTTTGGAGCACGAAACGCACGTTTAGCGTCAAAACTGTGCAAAAGCAGCGTTTTCGTGAACGAAACGCACGTTTTGCGTCAAAACTGTGCAAAACAGCGTTTTGGGGCACGAAACGCACGTTTAGCGTCAAAACTGTGCAAAACAGCGTTTTGGGGCACGAAACGCACGTATTGCGTCAAAACTGTGCAAAACAGCGTTTTGGTGCTCGAAACGCACGTTTTGCGTCAAAACTGTGCAAAAGCAGCGTTTTGGTGCACGAAACGCACGTTTCGTTGCAAAAGCAGCGTTTTGGAGCACGAAACGCACGTTTAGCGTCAAAACTGTGCAAAAGCAGCGTTTTCGTGCACGAAACGCTCGTTTTGCGTCAAAACTGTGCAAAAGCAGCGTTTTGGGGCACGAAACGCACGTTTTGCGTCAAAACTGTGCAAAACAGCGTTTTGGTGCACGAAACGCACGTTCTGCGTCAAAACTGTGCAAAAGCAGCGTTTTGGGGCACGAAACGCACGTTTTGCGTCAAAACTGTGCAAAACAGCGTTTTGGTGCACGAAACGCACGTTTTGCGTCAAAACTGTGCAAAAGCAGCGTTTTGGGGCACGA
Source organism: Stelis phaeoptera (assembly GCA_943735885.1). Lineage (NCBI taxonomy): Eukaryota > Metazoa > Arthropoda > Insecta > Hymenoptera > Megachilidae > Stelis > Stelis phaeoptera. The sequence goes on from CALSEM010000037.1 coordinate 19,110, forward strand.
AACGCACGTTTCGTTGCAAAAGCAGCGTTTTGGTGCACGAAACGCACGTTTTGCGTCAAAACTGTGCAAAACAGCGTTTTGGGGCACGAAACGCACGTTTCGTTGCAAAAGCAGCGTTTTGTTGCACGAAACGCACGTTTTGCGTCGAAACTGTGCAAAAGCAGCGTTTTCGTGCACGAAACGCTCGTTTTGCGTCAAAACTGTGCAAAAGCAGCGTTTTGGGGCACGAAACGCACGTTTCGTTGCAAAAGCAGCGTTTTGGTGCACGAAACGCACGTTTAGCGTCAAAACTGTGCAAAAGCAGCGTTTTGGTGCACGAAACGCACGTTTAGCGTCAAAACGGTGCAAAAGCAGCGTTTTGGTGCACGAAACGCACGTTTTGCGTCAAAACTGTGCAAAAGCAGCGTTTTGGTGCTCGAAACGCACGTTTTGCGTCAAAACTGTGCAAAACAGCGTTTTGGGGCACGAAACGCACGTTTTGCGTTAAAACTGTGCAAAAGCAGCGTTTTGGTGCACGAAACGCACGTTTTGCGTCAAAACTGTGCAAAAGCAGCGTTTTGGGGCACGAAACGCACGTTTCGTTGCAAAAGCAGCGTTTTGGAGCACGAAACGCACGTTTAGCGTCAAAACTGTGCAAAAGCAGCGTTTTCGTGAACGAAACGCACGTTTTGCGTCAAAACTGTGCAAAACAGCGTTTTGGGGCACGAAACGCACGTTTAGCGTCAAAACTGTGCAAAAGCAGCGTTTTGGTGCACGAAACGCACGTTTTGCGTCAAAACTGTGCAAAACAGCGTTTTGGTGCTCGAAACGCACGTTTTGCGTCAAAACTGTGCAAAACAGCGTTTTGGGGCACGAAACGCACGTTTTGCGTTAAAACTGTGCAAAAGCAGCGTTTTGGTGCACGAAACGCACGTTTTGCGTCAAAACTGTGCAAAAGCAGCGTTTTGGGGCACGAAACGCACGTTTCGTTGCAAAAGCAGCGTTTTGGAGCACGAAACGCACGTTTAGCGTCAAAACTGTGCAAAAGCAGCGTTTTCGTGAACGAAACGCACGTTTTGCGTCAAAACTGTGCAAAACAGCGTTTTGGGGCACGAAACGCACGTTTAGCGTCAAAACTGTGCAAAACAGCGTTTTGGGGCACGAAACGCACGTTTTGCGTCAAAACTGTGCAAAAGCAGCGTTTTGGGGCACGAAACGCACGTTTCGTTGCAAAAGCAGCGTTTTGGAGCACGAAACGCACGTTTAGCGTCAAAACTGTGCAAAAGCAGCGTTTTCGTGAACGAAACGCACGTTTTGCGTCAAAACTGTGCAAAACAGCGATTTGGGGCACGAAACGCACGTTTTGCGTTAAAACTGTGCAAAAGCAGCGTTTTGGTGCACGAAACGCACGTTCTGCGTCAAAACTGTGCAAAAGCAGCGTTTTGGGGCACGAAACGCACGTTTTGCGTCAAAACTGTGCAAAACAGCGTTTTGGTGCACGAAACGCACGTTTTGCGTCAAAACTGTGCAAAAGCAGCGTTTTGGGGCACGAAACGCACGTTTCGTTGCAAAAGCAGCGTTTTGGTGCACGAAACGCACGTTTTGCGTCTCAACTGTGCAAAACAGCGTTTTGGGGCACGAAACGCACGTTTCGTTGCAAAAGCAGCGTTTTGTTGCACGAAACGCACGTTTTGCGTCGAAACTGTGCAAAAGCAGCGTTTTCGTGCACGAAACGCTCGTTTTGCGTCAAAACTGTGCAAAAGCAGCGTTTTGGGGCACGAAACGCACGTTTCGTTGCAAAAGCAGCGTTTTGGTGCACGAAACGCACGTTTAGCGTCAAAACTGTGCAAAAGCAGCGTTTTGGTGCACGAAACGCACGTTTAGCGTCAAAACGGTGCAAAAGCAGCGTTTTGGTGCACGAAACGCACGTTTTGCGTCAAAACTGTGCAAAAGCAGCGTTTTGGTGCTCGAAACGCACGTTTTGCGTCAAAACTGTGCAAAACAGCGTTTTGGGGCACGAAACGCACGTTTTGCGTCAAAACTGTGCAAAAGCAGCGTTTTGGGGCACGAAACGCACGTTTTGCGTCAAAACTGTGCAAAACAGCGTTTTGGTGCACGAAACGCACGTTTTGCGTCAAAACTGTGCAAAAGCAGCGTTTTGGTGCACGAAACGCACGTTTTGCGTCAAAACTGTGCAAAAGCAGCGTTTTGGTGCTCGAAACGCACGTTTTGCGTCAAAACTGTGCAAAAGCAGCGTTTTGGTGCACGAAACGCACGTTTTGCGTCAGAACTGTGCAAAAGCAGCGTTTTGGGGCACGAAACGCACGTTTCGTTGCAAAAGCAGCGTTTTGGAGCACGAAACGCACGTTTAGCGTCAAAACTGTGCAAAAGCAACGTTTTCGTGCACGAAACGCTCGTTTTGCGTCAAAACTGTGCAAAAGCAGCGTTTTGGGGCACGAAACGCACGTTTCGTTGCAAAAGCAGCGTTTTGGTGCACGAAACGCACGTTTTGCGTCAAAACTGTGCAAAAGCAGCGTTTTGGGGCACGAAACGCACGTTTCGTTGCAAAAGCAGCGTTTTGGAGCACGAAACGCACGTTTAGCGTCAAAACTGTGCAAAAGCAACGTTTTCGTGCACGAAACGCTCGTTTTGCGTCAAAACTGTGCAAAAGCAGCGTTTTGGGGCACGAAACGCACGTTTCGTTGCAAAAGCAGCGTTTTGGTGCACGAAACGCACGTTTTGCGTCAAAACTGTGCAAAAGCAGCGTTTTGGTGCTCGAAACGCACGTTTTGCGTCAAAACTGTGCAAAACAGCGTTTTGGTGCACGAAACGCACGTTTTGCGTCAAAACTGTGCAAAAGCAGCGTTTTGGTGCACGAAACGCACGTTTTGCGTCAAAACTGTGCAAAAGCAGCGTTTTGTTGCACGAAACGCACGTTTTGCGTCAAAACTGTGCAAAACAGCGTTTTGGGGCACGAAACGCACGTTTTGCGTCAAAACTGTGCAAAAGCAGCGTTTTGGGGCACGAAACGCACGTTTCGTTGCAAAAGCAGCGTTTTGGAGCACGAAACGCACGTTTAGCGTCAAAACTGTGCAAAAGCAGCGTTTTCGTGAACGAAACGCACGTTTTGCGTCAAAACTGTGCAAAACAGCGATTTGGGGCACGAAACGCACGTTTTGCGTTAAAACTGTGCAAAAGCAGCGTTTTGGTGCACGAAACGCACGTTTTGCGTCAAAACTGTGCAAAAGCAGCGTTTTGGGGCACGAAACGCACGTTTTGCGTCAAAACTGTGCAAAACAGCGTTTTGGTGCACGAAACGCACGTTTTGCGTCAAAACTGTGCAAAAGCAGCGTTTTGGGGCACGAAACGCACGTTTCGTTGCAAAAGCAGCGTTTTGGAGCACGAAACGCACGTTTAGCGTCAAAACTGTGCAAAAGCAGCGTTTTCGTGCACGAAACGCTCGTTTTGCGTCAAAACTGTGCAAAAGCAGCGTTTTGGGGCACGAAACGCACGTTTCGTTGCAAAAGCAGCGTTTTGGTGCACGAAACGCACGTTTTGCGTCAAAACTGTGCAAAAGCAGCGTTTTGGGGCACGAAACGCACGTTTCGTTGCAAAAGCAGCGTTTTGGAGCACGAAACGCACGTTTAGCGTCAAAACTGTGCAAAAGCAGCGTTTTGGTGCACGAAACGCACGTTTTGCGTCAAAACTGTGCAAAAGCAGCGTTTTGGGGCACGAAACGCACGTTTCGTTGCAAAAGCAGCGTTTTGGAGCACGAAACGCACGTTTAGCGTCAAAACTGTGCAAAAGCAGCGTTTTCGTGAACGAAACGCACGTTTTGCGTCAAAACTGTGCAAAACAGCGATTTGGGGCACGAAACGCACGTTTTGCGTCAAAACTGTGCAAAAGCAGCGTTTTGGGGCACGAAACGCACGTTTCGTTGCAAAAGCAGCGTTTTGGAGCACGAAACGCACGTTTAGCGTCAAAACTGTGCAAAAGCAGCGTTTTCGTGAACGAAACGCACGTTTTGCGTCAAAACTGTGCAAAACAGCGATTTGGGGCACGAAACGCACGTTTTGCGTTAAAACTGTGCAAAAGCAGCGTTTTGGTGCACGAAACGCACGTTTTGCGTCAAAACTGTGCAAAAGCAGCGTTTTGGGGCACGAAACGCACGTTTTGCGTCAAAACTGTGCAAAACAGCGTTTTGGTGCACGAAACGCACGTTTTGCGTCAAAACTGTGCAAAAGCAGCGTTTTGGGGCACGAAACGCACGTTTCGTTGCCAAAGCAGCGTTTTGGTGCACGAAACGCACGTTTTGCGTCAAAACTGTGCAAAACAGCGTTTTGGGGCACGAAACGCACGTTTCGTTGCAAAAGCAGCGTTTTGTTGCACGAAACGCACGTTTTGGGTCGAAACTGTGCAAAAGCAGCGTTTTCGTGCACGAAACGCTCGTTTTGCGTCAAAACTGTGCAAAAGCAGCGTTTTGGGGCACGAAACGCACGTTTCGTTGCAAAAGCAGCGTTTTGGTGCACGAAACGCACGTTTAGCGTCAAAACTGTGCAAAAGCAGCGTTTTGGTGCACGAAACGCACGTTTAGCGTCAAAACGGTGCAAAAGCAGCGTTTTGGTGCACGAAACGCACGTTTTGCGTCAAAACTGTGCAAAAGCAGCGTTTTGGTGCTCGAAACGCACGTTTTGCGTCAAAACTGTGCAAAACAGCGTTTTGGGGCACGAAACGCACGTTTTGCGTCAAAACTGTGCAAAACAGCGTTTTGGTGCACGAAACGCACGTTTTGCGTCAAAACTGTGCAAAAGCAGCGTTTTGGTGCACGAAACGCACGTTTTGCGTCAAAACTGTGCAAAAGCAGCGTTTTGGTGCTCGAAACGCACGTTTTGCGTCAAAACTGTGCAAAAGCAGCGTTTTGGTGCACGAAACGCACGTTTTGCGTCAGAACTGTGCAAAAGCAGCGTTTTGGGGCACGAAACGCACGTTTCGTTGCAAAAGCAGCGTTTTGGAGCACGAAACGCACGTTTAGCGTCAAAACTGTGCAAAAGCAGCGTTTTCGTGCACGAAACGCTCGTTTTGCGTCAAAACTGTGCGAAAGCAGCGTTTTGGGGCACGAAACGCACGTTTCGTTGCAAAAGCAGCGTTTTGGTGCACGAAACGCACGTTTTGCGTCAAAACTGTGCAAAAGCAGCGTTTTGGGGCACGAAACGCACGTTTCGTTGCAAAAGCAGCGTTTTGGAGCACGAAACGCACGTTTAGCGTCAAAACTGTGCAAAAGCAGCGTTTTCGTGAACGAAACGCACGTTTTGCGTCAAAACTGTGCAAAACAGCGTTATGGGGCACGAAACGCACGTTTAGCGTCAAAACTGTACAAAAGCAGCGTTTTGGGGCACGAAACGCACGTTTAGCGTCAAAACTGTGCAAAAGCAGCGTTTTGGTGCACGAAACGCACGTTTTGCGTCAAAACTGTGCAAAACAGCGTTTTGGGGCACGAAACGCACGTTTAGCGTCAAAACTGTGCAAAAGCAGCGTTTTGGGGCACGAAACGCACGTTTAGCGTCAAAACTGTGCAAAAGCAGCGTTTTGGTGCACGAAACGCACGTTTTGCGTCAAAACTGTGCAAAACAGCGTTTTGGTGCTCGAAACGCACGTTTTGCGTCAAAACTGTGCAAAACAGCGTTTTGGGGCACGAAACGCACGTTTAGCGTCAAAACTGTGCAAAAGCAGCGTTTTCGTGCACGAAACGCTCGTTTTGCGTCAAAACTGTGCGAAAGCAGCGTTTTGGGGCACGAAACGCACGTTTCGTTGCAAAAGCAGCGTTTTGGTGCACGAAACGCACGTTTTGCGTCAAAACTGTGCAAAAGCAGCGTTTTGGGGCACGAAACGCACGTTTCGTTGCAAAAGCAGCGTTTTGGTGCACGAAACGCACGTTTTGCGTCAAAACTGTGCAAAAGCAGCGTTTTGTGGCACGAAACGCACGTTTTGCGTCAAAACTGTGCAAAACAGCGTTTTGGGGCACGAAACGCACGTTTTGCGTTAAAACTGTGCAAAAGCAGCGTTTTGGTGCACGAAACGCACGTTTTGCGTCAAAACTGTGCAAAAGCAGCGTTTTGGGGCACGAAACGCACGTTTCGTTGCAAAAGCAGCGTTTTGGAGCACGAAACGCACGTTTAGCGTCAAAACTGTGCAAAAGCAGCGTTTTCGTGAACGAAACGCACGTTTTGCGTCAAAACTGTGCAAAACAGCGTTTTGGTGCACGAAACGCACGTTTTGCATCAAAACTGTACAAAACAGCGTTTTGGTGCACGAAACGCACGTTTTGCGTCAAAACTGTGCAAAAGCAGCGTTTTGGTGCACGAAACGCACGTTTCGTTGCAAAAGCAGCGTTTTGGTGCACGAAACGCACGTTTTGCGTCGAAACTGTGCAAAAGCAGCGTTTTCGTGCACGAAACGCTCGTTTTGCGTCAAAACTGTGCAAAAGCAGCGTTTTGGGGCACGAAACGCACGTTTCGTTGCAAAAGCAGCGTTTTGGTGCACGAAACGCACGTTTTGCGTCAAAACTGTGCAAAAGCAGCGTTTTGGGGCACGAAACGCACGTTTTGCGTTAAAACTGTGCAAAAGCAGCGTTTTGGGGCACGAAACGCACGTTTCGTTGCAAAAGCAGCGTTTTGGTGCACGAAACGCACGTTTTGCGTCAAAACTGTGCAAAACAGCGTTTTGGTGCACGAAACGCACGTTTTGCGTCAAAACTGTGCAAAAGCAGCGTTTTGGGGCACGAAACGCACGTTTCGTTGCAAAAGCAGCGTTTTGGTGCACGAAACGCACGTTTTGCGTCAAAACTGTGCAAAACAGCGTTTTGGGGCACGAAACGCACGTTTCGTTGCAAAAGCAGCGTTTTGTTGCACGAAACGCACGTATTGCGTCGAAACTGTGCAAAAGCAGCGTTTTCGTGCACGAAACGCTCGTTTTGCGTCAAAACTGTGCAAAAGCAGCGTTTTGGGGCACGAAACGCACGTTTCGTTGCAAAAGCAGCGTTTTGGTGCACGAAACGCACGTTTAGCGTCAAAACTGTGCAAAAGCAGCGTTTTGGTGCACGAAACGCACGTTTAGCGTCAAAACGGTGCAAAAGCAGCGTTTTGGTGCACGAAACGCACGTTTTGCGTCAAAACTGTGCAAAAGCAGCGTTTTGGTGCTCGAAACGCACGTTTTGCGTCAAAACTGTGCAAAACAGCGTTTTGGTGCACGAAACGCACGTTTTGCGTCAAAACTGTGCAAAAACAGCGTTTTGGTGCACGAAACGCACGTTTTGCGTCAAAACGGTGCAAAAGCAGCGTTTTGGTGCACGAAACGCACGTTTTGCGTCAAAACTGTGCAAAAGCAGCGTTTTGGTGCTCGAAACGCACGTTTTGCGTCAAAACTGTGCAAAACAGCGTTTTGGTGCACGAAACGCACGTTTTGCGTCAAAACTGTGCAAAAACAGCGTTTTGGTGCACGAAACGCACGTTTTGCGTCAAAACTGTGCAAAACAGCGTTTTGGGGCACGAAACGCACGTTTTGCGTCAAAACTGTGCAAAACAGCGTTTTGGTGCACGAAACGCACGTTTTGCGTCAAAACTGTGCAAAAGCAGCGTTTTGGGGCACGAAACGCACGTTTCGTTGCAAAAGCAGCGTTTTGGAGCACGAAACGCACGTTTAGCGTCAAAACTGTGCAAAAGCAGCGTTTTCGTGAACGAAACGCACGTTTTGCGTCAAAACTGTGCAAAACAGCGTTTTGGGGCACGAAACGCACGTTTAGCGTCAAAACTGTGCAAAAGCAGCGTTTTGGGGCACGAAACGCACGTTTTGCGTCAAAACTGTGCAAAAGCAGCGTTTTGGGGCACGAAACGCACGTTTTGCGTCAAAACTGTGCAAAACAGCGTTTTGGGGCACGAAACGCACGTTTAGCGTCAAAACTGTGCAAAAGCAGCGTTTTGGTGCACGAAACGCACGTTTTGCGTCAAAACTGTGCAAAACAGCGTTTTGGTGCTCGAAACGCACGTTTTGCGTCAAAACTGTGCAAAACAGCGTTTTGGGGCACGAAACGCACGTTTAGCGTCAAAACTGTGCAAAAGCAGCGTTTTGGTGCACGAAACGCACGTTTTGCGTCAAAACTGTGCAAAAGCAGCGTTTTGGGGCACGAAACGCACGTTTCGTTGCAAAAGCAGCGTTTTGGAGCACGAAACGCACGTTTAGCGTCAAAACTGTGCAAAAGCAGCGTTTTCGTGAACGAAACGCACGTTTTGCGTCAAAACTGTGCAAAACAGCGTTTTGGTGCACGAAACGCACGTTTTGCATCAAAACTGTACAAAACAGCGTTTTGGTGCACGAAACGCACGTTTTGCGTCAAAACTGTGCAAAAGCAGCGTTTTGGTGCACGAAACGCACGTTTCGTTGCAAAAGCAGCGTTTTGGTGCACGAAACGCACGTTTTGCGTCGAAACTGTGCAAAAGCAGCGTTTTCGTGCACGAAACGCTCGTTTTGCGTCAAAACTGTGCAAAACAGCGTTTTGGGGCACGAAACGCACGTTTCGTTGCAAAAGCAGCGTTTTGTTGCACGAAACGCACGTATTGCGTCGAAACTGTGCAAAAGCAGCGTTTTCGTGCACGAAACGCTCGTTTTGCGTCAAAACTGTGCAAAAGCAGCGTTTTGGGGCACGAAACGCACGTTTCGTTGCAAAAGCAGCGTTTTGGTGCACGAAACGCACGTTTTGCGTCAAAACTGTGCAAAACAGCGTTTTGGTGCACGAAACGCACGTTTTGCGTCAAAACTGTGCAAAAGCAGCGTTTTGGGGCACGAAACGCACGTTTCGTTGCAAAAGCAGCGTTTTGGTGCACGAAACGCACGTTTTGCGTCAAAACTGTGCAAAACAGCGTTTTGGGGCACGAAACGCACGTTTCGTTGCAAAAGCAGCGTTTTGTTGCACGAAACGCACGTATTGCGTCGAAACTGTGCAAAAGCAGCGTTTTCGTGCACGAAACGCTCGTTTTGCGTCAAAACTGTGCAAAAGCAGCGTTTTGGGGCACGAAACGCACGTTTCGTTGCAAAAGCAGCGTTTTGGTGCACGAAACGCACGTTTAGCGTCAAAACTGTGCAAAAGCAGCGTTTTGGTGCACGAAACGCACGTTTAGCGTCAAGACGGTGCAAAAGCAGCGTTTTGGTGCACGAAACGCACGTTTTGCGTCAAAACTGTGCAAAAGCAGCGTTTTGGTGCTCGAAACGCACGTTTTGCGTCAAAACTGTGCAAAACAGCGTTTTGGTGCACGAAACGCACGTTTTGCGTCAAAACTGTGCAAAAACAGCGTTTTGGTGCACGAAACGCACGTTTTGCGTCAAAACGGTGCAAAAGCAGCGTTTTGGTGCACGAAACGCACGTTTTGCGTCAAAACTGTGCAAAAGCAGCGTTTTGGTGCTCGAAACGCACGTTTTGCGTCAAAACTGTGCAAAACAGCGTTTTGGTGCACGAAACGCACGTTTTGCGTCAAAACTGTGCAAAAACAGCGTTTTGGTGCACGAAACGCACGTTTTGCGTCAAAACTGTGCAAAACAGCGTTTTGGGGCACGAAACGCACGTTTTGCGTCAAAACTGTGCAAAACAGCGTTTTGGTGCACGAAACGCACGTTTTGCGTCAAAACTGTGCAAAAGCAGCGTTTTGGGGCACGAAACGCACGTTTCGTTGCAAAAGCAGCGTTTTGGAGCACGAAACGCACGTTTAGCGTCAAAACTGTGCAAAAGCAGCGTTTTCGTGAACGAAACGCACGTTTTGCGTCAAAACTGTGCAAAACAGCGTTTTGGGGCACGAAACGCACGTTTAGCGTCAAAACTGTGCAAAAGCAGCGTTTTGGGGCACGAAACGCACGTTTTGCGTCAAAACTGTGCAAAAGCAGCGTTTTGGGGCACGAAACGCACGTTTTGCGTCAAAACTGTGCAAAACAGCGTTTTGGGGCACGAAACGCACGTTTAGCGTCAAAACTGTGCAAAAGCAGCGTTTTGGTGCACGAAACGCACGTTTTGCGTCAAAACTGTGCAAAACAGCGTTTTGGTGCTCGAAACGCACGTTTTGCGTCAAAACTGTGCAAAACAGCGTTTTGGGGCACGAAACGCACGTTTTGCGTTAAAACTGTGCAAAAGCAGCGTTTTGGTGCACGAAACGCACGTTTTGCGTCAAAACTGTGCAAAAGCAGCGTTTTGGGGCACGAAACGCACGTTTCGTTGCAAAAGCAGCGTTTTGGTGCACGAAACGCACGTTTTGCGTCAAAACTGTGCAAAAGCAGCGTTTTGGTGCACGAAACGCACGTTTAGCGTCAAAACTGTGCAAAAGCAGCGTTTTGGGGCACGAAACGCACGTTTCGTTGCAAAAGCAGCGTTTTGGAGCACGAAACGCACGTTTAGCGTCAAAACTGTGCAAAAGCAGCGTTTTCGTGCACGAAACGCTCGTTTTGCGTCAAAACTGTGCAAAAGCAGCGTTTTGGGGCACGAAACGCACGTTTCGTTGCAAAAGCAGCGTTTTGGTGCACGAAACGCACGTTTTGCGTCAAAACTGTGCAAAAGCAGCGTTTTGGGGCACGAAACGCACGTTTCGTTGCAAAAGCAGCGTTTTGGAGCACGAAACGCACGTTTAGCGTCAAAACTGTGCAAAAGCAGCGTTTTCGTGAACGAAACGCACGTTTTGCGTCAAAACTGTGCAAAACAGCGTTTTGGTGCACGAAACGCACGTTTTGCATCAAAACTGTACAAAACAGCGTTTTGGTGCACGAAACGCACGTTTTGCGTCAAAACTGTGCAAAAGCAGCGTTTTGGTGCACGAAACGCACGTTTCGTTGCAAAAGCAGCGTTTTGGTGCACGAAACGCACGTTTTGCGTCGAAACTGTGCAAAAGCAGCGTTTTCGTGCACGAAACGCTCGTTTTTGTAATATTCTCGCCAGCTTCCCCTGCTTGCGCACAAATTTTTTCGCGCCAAAGTTTCCGCAAACTCTTATTTTTTCCGCTGCGATTCCAATATCTTTATTATTATTATTATTATTTTCATTCCAAAAGATCCACGATCTTTTTATACTATCGATGTCATAATCATGGTATTATTATTATTATTATTATTATTATTACTATTATTATTATTCAAATTCCAAGAAAAAGATAACCTTTTAATTCTCAGAATATTTCTATCGTTGAATAAATTCAATTAACGTTTAATAATAATGATTACCATTGTTGCTTACCTTCGGCAAGCAACCCACCACCAGTCGATATATAAACGACTGCTGGTAATATTAAACCCTAAATAACCGACGTTACCGACAACGTCGATATGTTACCACGTTACGATAAGCCGTCATAAACTCCTTCGAATACTTACCTTTGTCATCGGAGAATGACCCCCAATATTATTACCGACGTTCGATGTACTACCATCACACGTCAATTTACTTATTTTTGGCTTTATAATTGATTCCATACATTTCCTACACTCAGGGGTCACTCACCGACTGTTTAAACCCGAACACGGCTATATCCATAAATATATATACGTATATATAAATATATACATATATATATCTCAATTATTATTATATCTTCTTCCAGAGGTCATTTATTTCATTCATTGTAATAATCGATTCTAATTTCCATTTATTCCGATTAACTACCATCGATAAATCATGGTTAGTTATTAATAATCACATTGTACATGTCTTAGGACATTATTCATAAATTAATATCATTTAATTTGAGAAACACTGCGAGAAGAGAACCACTATGAGAAATATTCCTTTGTTCCTTCTCACGAGAAGAGAACAAAGACCGGATGTTTAGTCTGCAGAGATAAGGAGCAGAATTCGCCCTTATCTTCGCTCGGTAACCCGAGATTTAACCGCCACTGTCGTGCCGTGTGCAAAAGCAGTGTCAGCGCTTTCAAACAAAGGAATCTGCGTCAGCAATCCTTAGAACAAAGGGACCTAAGAACAAAGGAATCCCCTCTATAAATACAGCCCATGACGGACCATGGAGCAACAGTCTGACTTCAACCGCCGAACCGTGCTCTTCGATGTAACGTTCTTCTCCAGTGCAGTGACAGTTTCTACAAGTGTTTCGACCTATTCGGACTTAGTTTTTGTGTGAATAATTCATCAAGGGACATAGTCTCATTTATATTTTTCGTAATAAGGACTTAGACTCAATTGTATTTTTCGCTTGAAGAACTTAGATTCTTTTCATTAAATTCTTATTGGACTTAGTCTCATTTGGATTTATTACATTTTATTCGCTAAGGACATAGTTTCCTTTTCTGATTTAATTCATTTAATTCAATAAGAACTTAGTTTCTTCCATGAATTAATTCCTTTTATTCAATAAGGACTTAGATTCATTTACGATTAATTTCATTTAATCCAATAAAGACTTAGTCTCTCAATTACAATTAAATTCATTTTACTCTATAAGGACTTAGTCTCTCTAAAGACTTAGTCTCTTTTTCACTTGACATCTCAGAATACAATTGAACTTAGTCACTTTTATATTTGATTTCTCGTGTCCCGAATAGATCGAACAAACCTTGTGAAACTGGATAAACTGTTTATAGTTTATCCCCGTCACCCATATATGCACTTTTACTTTAAATACTTTCAAGTCTACATTTATATACTTTAATCTTCGATTTCTATTTGTCACAGTCATTTCTCACAGTGTTTACCAACGAATAAGACATTATATTATTAACAAGTTATTGGATTATCAGTTTGTTATTCTACTACTGCGTAAGTTTTGAATCTTATTAAATATTATTTTTATTGTTGTTGCTGATGTTTCCAACCATTTATGTACCTTGGTCATGTCCAATCCTGAACTTCGGTGAACTAAAAAATCATTAATTTCGACTTTGAATTAAATTCACTTTATTGATCTTAGGATTACAAATACACAATTTCAATCGACATCGCTCATTTCTTCAAGACATTCTACTACTTTTACATCGTATACTTTTCTCTCGAGTTGAGAGGCTGTTTAAAGGTATAGCCTCTAACTCTCGCTATTACTTTACATTCTGAACCGCTTGATTTTTCCTTTATTTTCGCTGAGTAACAGAGCTGTCTAGTATAGCCGTACTCTCTCACACTTTTAATCTATTACTACAATCTATCGAGCGAGAAGCTGTTTGAAGGTATAGCTTTTCTCTCTCACACTCTTTGAGCGAACGGCCGTTTGAAGGTACAGCTTTTCTCTCTCTCTTACAACTATCCCTTGAGCGAGAGGCTGCCCAAAGGTATCGCCACTCACTCTCTCTCTCTCATTCATCGACGTTCAGCTATGTTATATTTTATTAAACCCGAGCGATAATCGATTCTTTACATTCATTTAATAACGCCGTTGTGAGTACGTAAGACGTTCTTTTACACAATCCTTTTATTGATCTATTCATTAATATTACATTGTTTCACCGTAGTTCCATTCCTTACTTTATTCATACTTACCTTTTCCCGTGGGAATCCTCACGACGTTCGACGACCTGTAACAAACGAAGATATTAATAACCCTCCTCGACGCTTCTGGACTTCGACCCAGTGTCTCTTACATTTAATATACTTACATTCTCGCACTCTACGCGTGTTTCTCTTCCCATTAGTTTCGTAGCCGTGTAGCGATCACAGATCAGCTCTAAGCGGGCGAACTTCGGTAGAACCGTCATGGATCAGAAACAGGTATAACAACAAGGATTATTTCCATTTATTTCATCGTTGTTTTAATAGCCGAAAAGGCATACTCACCTGGGTCCTTTCATTAGTCCACATCGTCTCGAGGACGAGTTCAGCGTAGACGGAAGACACGCAGGTGCGGCATCAAACATCGCGCGCGTCTAGAAACAAAACGTTTGATAAGGGAACTATTCTCTGAGCTAGAAGAAGTATTCGCAGGATCATCCCATCCGGACGAACCCTGCTACTCACCATTCTCCGACGCTTCCACGATCGATTTACAATACGATCGCTCTACCGTCGATGACGCACCGTTGTCCCCGGACGTTCATTTAAATTGGATACCTTCCCCAGCAGCAACTCCGCCTTCGTCTCCTACTTCGGTGATAGATACCGATCGAGCCCTTAAGGCAAATTACGCTTCTGAGATCCCCAGTGATATCCTACAATTATATATCAAAGAGTCAACTAATATTGGGGACCACCCTATTCCTCCATCATTATATCAATGGTGCGAACAATTGTATAACAATTCTCAAGAAGACGAATAAACACTGTGAATTCTCTTAAATCCATATCTAAGCTCCAATTATTTCAACTTACCTCTTTCCAGTCCTTTTCTTCAATCAGCATTCTGTGTCGCGATACTTGTAGGCCGGTGTATGCAGGTACCAAGTCCCTCGACGACCAGCGGACCCCACATTTCCTAAAACAGTAAACGCAAATTATTCATCGGTTCCTATTTTACCAACAGCCAGTTAGGTGTTCACTCGACGACGGTCGGTAAGATACCAACCGCCGACGACTGACCCGCCATCTAGCTGGTATATTTTCTACTAACCTACAAATTACCTACCTATACTTACCTGTCGGAGGCGTCCCCTGCCGGCATTCTTCTCCTTCACATCGACCTCGAGCAGAGCCGCTCCTACTCCTGGCCGATCCCCCCTATAATATCGCCGCGGCCCTCCGAACCGAGTCGGCCGTGACATTTTGACGCAAAACGTGCGTTTCGTGCACCAAAACGCTGTTTTGCACAGTTTTGACGCAAAACGTGCGTTTCGTGCACCAAAACGCTGTTTTGCACAGTTTTGACGCAAAACGTGCGTTTCGTGCACCAAAACGCTGCTTTTGCAACGAAACGTGCGTTTCGTGCCCCAAAACGCTGCTTTTGCACAGTTTTGACGCAAAACGTGCGTTTCGTGCACGAAAACGCTGCTTTTGCACAGTTTTGACGCAAAACGTGCGTTTCGTGCACCAAAACGCTGCTTTTGCAACGAAACGTGCGTTTCGTGCCCCAAAACGCTGTTTTGCACAGTTTTGACGCAAAACGTGCGTTTCGTGCACAAAAACGCTGCTTTTGCACAGTTTTGACGCAAAACGTGCGTTTCGTGCACCAAAACGCTGCTTTTGCAACGAAACGTGCGTTTCGTGCCCCAAAACGCTGCTTTTGCACAGTTTTGACGCAAAACGTGCGTTTCGTGCACGAAAACGCTGCTTTTGCACAGTTTTGACGCAAAACGTGCGTTTCGTGCACGAAAACGCTGCTTTTGCAGCGAAACGTGCGTTTCGTGCCCCAAAACGCTGCTTTTGCACAGTTTTGACGCAAAACGTGCGTTTCGAGCACCAAAACGCTGCTTTTGCACAGTTTTAACGCAAAACGTGCGTTTCGTGGCCCAAAACGCTGTTTTGCACAGTTTTGACGCAAAACGTGCGTTTCGTGCCCCAAAACGCTGTTTTTCACAGTTTTGACGCAAAACGTGCGTTTCGATCACGAAAACGCTGCTTTTGCACAGTTTTGACGCTAAACGTGCGTTTCGTGCTCCAAAACGCTGCTTTTGCAACGAAACGTGCGTTTCGTGCCCCAAAACACTGCTTTTGCACAGTTTTGACGCAAAACGTGCGTTTCGTGCCCCAAAACGCTGCTTTTGCACAGTTTTGACGCAAAACGTGCGTTTCGTGCCCCAAAACGCTGTTTTGCACAGTTTTGACGCAAAACGTGCGTTTCGTGCCCCAAAACGCTGCTTTTGCACAGTTTTTACGCAAAACGTGCGTTTCGTGCTCCAAAACGCTGCTTTTGCACAGTTTTGACGCAAAACGTGCGTTTCGTGCACCAAAACGCTGCTTTTGCAACGAAACGTGCGTTTCGTGCCCCAAAACGCTGCTTTTGCACAGTTTTGACGCTAAACGTGCGTTTCGTGCCCCAAAACGCTGTTTTTCACAGTTTTGACGCAAAACGTGCGTTTCGATCACGAAAACGCTGCTTTTGCACAGTTTTGACGCTAAACGTGCGTTTCGTGCTCCAAAACGCTGCTTTTGCAACGAAACGTGCGTTTCGTGCCCCAAAACACTGCTTTTGCACAGTTTTGACGCAAAACGTGCGTTTCGTGCACCAAAACGCTGCTTTTGCACAGTTTTAACGCAAAACGTGCGTTTCGTGGCCCAAAACGCTGTTTTGCACAGTTTTGACGCAAAACGTGCGTTTCGTGCCCCAAAACGCTGCTTTTGCACAGTTTTGACGCAAAACGTGCGTTTCGTGCACCAAAACGCTGCTTTTGCAACGAAACGTGCGTTTCGTGCCCCAAAACGCTGCTTTTGCACAGTTTTGACGCAAAACGAGCGTTTCGTGCACGAAAACGCTGCTTTTGCACAGTTTCGACGCAAAACGAGCGTTTCGTGCACGAAAACGCTGCTTTTGCACAGTTTCGACGCAAAACGTGCGTTTCGTGCACCAAAACGCTGCTTTTGCAACGAAACGTGCGTTTCGTGCACCAAAACGCTGCTTTTGCACAGTTTTGACGCAAAACGTGCGTTTCGTGCACCAAAACGCTGTTTTGCACAGTTTTGACGCAAAACGTGCGTTTCGTGCACCAAAACGCTGCTTTTGCACAGTTTTGACGCTAAACGTGCGTTTCGTGCACCAAAACGCTGGTTTTGCACAGTTTTGACGCTAAACGTGCGTTTCGTGCACCAAAACGCTGCTTTTGCACAGTTTTGACGCTAAACGTGCGTTTCGTTCACGAAAACGCTGCTTTTGCACAGTTTTGACGCTAAACGTGCGTTTCGTGCTCCAAAACGCTGCTTTTGCAACGAAGCGTGCGTTTCGTGCCCCAAAACGCTGCTTTTGCACAGTTTTGACGCAAAACGTGCGTTTCGTGCACCAAAACGCTGCTTTTGCACAGTTTTAACGCAAAACGTGCGTTTCGTGCCCCAAAACGCTGTTTTGCACAGTTTTGACGCAAAACGTGCGTTTCGTGCCCCAAAACGCTGCTTTTGCACAGTTTTGACGCAAAACGTGCGTTTCGTGCACCAAAACGCTGCTTTTGCACAGTTTTGACGCTAAACGTGCGTTTCGTGCTCCAAAACGCTGCTTTTGCAACGAAACGTGCGTTTCGTGCCCCAAAACGCTGCTTTTGCACAGTTTTGACGCTAAACGTGCGTTTCGTGCCCCAAAACGCTGTTTTTCACAGTTTTGACGCAAAACGTGCGTTTCGATCACGAAAACGCTGCTTTTGCACAGTTTTGACGCTAAACGTGCGTTTCGTGCTCCAAAACGCTGCTTTTGCAACGAAACGTGCGTTTCGTGCCCCAAAACACTGCTTTTGCACAGTTTTGACGTAAAACGTGCGTTTCGTGCACCAAAACGCTGCTTTTGCACAGTTTTAACGCAAAACGTGCGTTTCGTGGCCCAAAACGCTGTTTTGCACAGTTTTGACGCAAAACGTGCGTTTCGTGCCCCAAAACGCTGCTTTTGCACAGTTTTGACGCAAAACGTGCGTTTCGTGCACCAAAACGCTGCTTTTGCAACGAAACGTGCGTTTCGTGCCCCAAAACGCTGCTTTTGCACAGTTTTGACGCAAAACGAGCGTTTCGTGCACGAAAACGCTGCTTTTGCACAGTTTCGACGCAAAACGAGCGTTTCGTGCACGAAAACGCTGCTTTTGCACAGTTTCGACGCAAAACGTGCGTTTCGTGCACCAAAACGCTGCTTTTGCAACGAAACGTGCGTTTCGTGCACCAAAACGCTGCTTTTGCACAGTTTTGACGCAAAACGTGCGTTTCGTGCACCAAAACGCTGTTTTGCACAGTTTTGACGCAAAACGTGCGTTTCGTGCACCAAAACGCTGCTTTTGCACAGTTTTGACGCTAAACGTGCGTTTCGTGCACCAAAACGCTGGTTTTGCACAGTTTTGACGCTAAACGTGCGTTTCGTGCACCAAAACGCTGCTTTTGCACAGTTTTGACGCTAAACGTGCGTTTCGTTCACGAAAACGCTGCTTTTGCACAGTTTTGACGCTAAACGTGCGTTTCGTGATCCAAAACGCTGCTTTTGCAACGAAGCGTGCGTTTCGTGCCCCAAAACGCTGCTTTTGCACAGTTTTGACGCAAAACGTGCGTTTCGTGCACCAAAACGCTGCTTTTGCACAGTTTTAACGCAAAACGTGCGTTTCGTGCCCCAAAACGCTGTTTTGCACAGTTTTGACGCAAAACGTGCGTTTCGTGCCCCAAAACGCTGCTTTTGCACAGTTTTGACGCAAAACGTGCGTTTCGTGCACCAAAACGCTGCTTTTGCACAGTTTTGACGCTAAACGTGCGTTTCGTGCTCCAAAACGCTGCTTTTGCAACGAAGCGTGCGTTTCGTGCCCCAAAACGCTGCTTTTGCACAGTTTTGACGCAAAACGTGCGTTTCGTGCCCCAAAACGCTGTTTTGCACAGTTTTCACGCAAAACGTGCGTTTCGTGCACCAAAACGCTGCTTTTGCACAGTTTTAACGCAAAACGTGCGTTTCGTGCCCCAAAACGCTGTTTTGCACAGTTTTGACGCAAAACGTGCGTTTCGTGCACCAAAACGCTGCTTTTGCACAGTTTTAACGCAAAACGTGCGTTTCGTGCACCAAAACGCTGCTTTTGCAACGAAACGTGCGTTTCGTGCACCATAACGCTGCTTTTGCACAGTTTTGACGCAAAACGTGCGTTTCGTGCACCAAAACGCTGTTTTGTACAGTTTTGACGCAAAACGTGCGTTTCGTGCACCAAAACGCTGCTTTTGCACAGTTTTGACGCTAAACGTGCGTTTCGTGCACCAAAACGCTGCTTTTGCACAGTTTTGACGCTAAACGTGCGTTTCGTGCACCAAAACGCTGCTTTTGCACAGTTTTGACGCTAAACGTGCGTTTCGTTCACGAAAACGCTGCTTTTGCACAGTTTTGACGCTAAACGTGCGTTTCGTGCTCCAAAACGCTGCTTTTGCAACGAAGCGTGCGTTTCGTGCCCCAAAACGCTGCTTTTGCACAGTTTTGACGCAAAACGTGCGTTTCGTGCACCAAAACGCTGCTTTTGCACAGTTTTAACGCAAAACGTGCGTTTCGTGCCCCAAAACGCTGTTTTGCACAGTTTTGACGCAAAACGTGCGTTTCGTGCCCCAAAACGCTGCTTTTGCACAGTTTTGACGCAAAACGTGCGTTTCGTGCACCAAAACGCTGCTTTTGCACAGTTTTGACGCTAAACGTGCGTTTCGTGCTCCAAAACGCTGCTTTTGCAACGAAGCGTGCGTTTCGTGCCCCAAAACGCTGCTTTTGCACAGTTTTGACGCAAAACGTGCGTTTCGTGCCCCAAAACGCTGTTTTGCACAGTTTTGACGCAAAACGTGCGTTTCGTGCACCAAAACGCTGCTTTTGCACAGTTTTAACGCAAAACGTGCGTTTCGTGCCCCAAAACGCTGTTTTGCACAGTTTTGACGCAAAACGTGCGTTTCGTGCACCAAAACGCTGCTTTTGCACAGTTTTAACGCAAAACGTGCGTTTCGTGCACCAAAACGCTGCTTTTGCAACGAAACGTGCGTTTCGTGCACCATAACGCTGCTTTTGCACAGTTTTGACGCAAAACGTGCGTTTCGTGCACCAAAACGCTGTTTTGTACAGTTTTGACGCAAAACGTGCGTTTCGTGCACCAAAACGCTGCTTTTGCACAGTTTTGACGCTAAACGTGCGTTTCGTGCACCAAAACGCTGCTTTTGCACAGTTTTGACGCTAAACGTGCGTTTCGTGCCCCAAAACGCTGTTTTTCACAGTTTTGACGCAAAACGTGCGTTTCGATCACGAAAACGCTGCTTTTGCACAGTTTTGACGCTAAACGTGCGTTTCGTGCTCCAAAACGCTGCTTTTGCAACGAAACGTGCGTTTCGTGCCCCAAAACACTGCTTTTGCACAGTTTTGACGCAAAACGTGCGTTTCGTGCACCAAAACGCTGCTTTTGCACAGTTTTAACGCAAAACGTGCGTTTCGTGGCCCAAAACGCTGTTTTGCACAGTTTTGACGCAAAACGTGCGTTTCGTGCCCCAAAACGCTGCTTTTGCACAGTTTTGACGCAAAACGTGCGTTTCGTGCACCAAAACGCTGTTTTGTACAGTTTTGACGCAAAACGTGCGTTTCGTGCACCAAAACGCTGCTTTTGCACAGTTTTGACGCTAAACGTGCGTTTCGTGCACCAAAACGCTGCTTTTGCACAGTTTTGACGCTAAACGTGCGTTTCGTGCACCAAAACGCTGCTTTTGCACAGTTTTGACGCTAAACGTGCGTTTCGTTCACGAAAACGCTGCTTTTGCACAGTTTTGACGCTAAACGTGCGTTTCGTGCTCCAAAACGCTGCTTTTGCAACGAAGCGTGCGTTTCGTGCCCCAAAACGCTGCTTTTGCACAGTTTTGACGCAAAACGTGCGTTTCGTGCACCAAAACGCTGCTTTTGCACAGTTTTAACGCAAAACGTGCGTTTCGTGCCCCAAAACGCTGTTTTGCACAGTTTTGACGCAAAACGTGCGTTTCGTGCCCCAAAACGCTGCTTTTGCACAGTTTTGACGCAAAACGTGCGTTTCGTGCACCAAAACGCTGCTTTTGCACAGTTTTGACGCTAAACGTGCGTTTCGTGCTCCAAAACGCTGCTTTTGCAACGAAGCGTGCGTTTCGTGCCCCAAAACGCTGCTTTTGCACAGTTTTGACGCAAAACGTGCGTTTCGTGCACCAAAACGCTGCTTTTGCAACGAAACGTGCGTTTCGTGCCCCAAAACGCTGCTTTTGCACAGTTTTGACGCAAAACGTGCGTTTCGTGCACGAAAACGCTGCTTTTGCACAGTTTTGACGCAAAACGTGCGTTTCGTGCACGAAAACGCTGCTTTTGCAGCGAAACGTGCGTTTCGTGCACCAAAACGCTGTTTTGTACAGTTTTGACGCAAAACGTGCGTTTCGTGCACCAAAACGCTGCTTTTGCACAGTTTTGACGCTAAACGTGCGTTTCGTGCACCAAAACGCTGCTTTTGCACAGTTTTGACGCTAAACGTGCGTTTCGTGCACCAAAACGCTGCTTTTGCACAGTTTTGACGCTAAACGTGCGTTTCGTTCACGAAAACGCTGCTTTTGCACAGTTTTGACGCTAAACGTGCGTTTCGTGCTCCAAAACGCTGCTTTTGCAACGAAGCGTGCGTTTCGTGCCCCAAAACGCTGCTTTTGCACAGTTTTGACGCAAAACGTGCGTTTCGTGCACCAAAACGCTGCTTTTGCACAGTTTTGACGCAAAACGTGCGTTTCGTGCCCCAAAACGCTGTTTTGCACAGTTTTGACGCAAAACGTGCGTTTCGTGCCCCAAAACGCTGCTTTTGCACAGTTTTTACGCAAAACGTGCGTTTCGTGCTCCAAAACGCTGCTTTTGCACAGTTTTGACGCAAAACGTGCGTTTCGTGCACCAAAACGCTGCTTTTGCAACGAAACGTGCGTTTCGTGCCCCAAAACGCTGCTTTTGCACAGTTTTGACGCTAAACGTGCGTTTCGTGCCCCAAAACGCTGTTTTTCACAGTTTTGACGCAAAACGTGCGTTTCGATCACGAAAACGCTGCTTTTGCACAGTTTTGACGCTAAACGTGCGTTTCGTGCTCCAAAACGCTGCTTTTGCAACGAAACGTGCGTTTCGTGCCCCAAAACACTGCTTTTGCACAGTTTTGACGCAAAACGTGCGTTTCGTGCACCAAAACGCTGCTTTTGCACAGTTTTAACGCAAAACGTGCGTTTCGTGGCCCAAAACGCTGTTTTGCACAGTTTTGACGCAAAACGTGCGTTTCGTGCCCCAAAACGCTGCTTTTGCACAGTTTTGACGCAAAACGTGCGTTTCGTGCACCAAAACGCTGCTTTTGCAACGAAACGTGCGTTTCGTGCCCCAAAACGCTGCTTTTGCACAGTTTTGACGCAAAACGAGCGTTTCGTGCACGAAAACGCTGCTTTTGCACAGTTTCGACGCAAAACGAGCGTTTCGTGCACGAAAACGCTGCTTTTGCACAGTTTCGACGCAAAACGTGCGTTTCGTGCACCAAAACGCTGCTTTTGCAACGAAACGTGCGTTTCGTGCACCAAAACGCTGCTTTTGCACAGTTTTGACGCAAAACGTGCGTTTCGTGCACCAAAACGCTGTTTTGCACAGTTTTGACGCAAAACGTGCGTTTCGTGCACCAAAACGCTGCTTTTGCACAGTTTTGACGCTAAACGTGCGTTTCGTGCACCAAAACGCTGGTTTTGCACAGTTTTGACGCTAAACGTGCGTTTCGTGCACCAAAACGCTGCTTTTGCACAGTTTTGACGCTAAACGTGCGTTTCGTTCACGAAAACGCTGCTTTTGCACAGTTTTGACGCTAAACGTGCGTTTCGTGCTCCAAAACGCTGCTTTTGCAACGAAGCGTGCGTTTCGTGCCCCAAAACGCTGCTTTTGCACAGTTTTGACGCAAAACGTGCGTTTCGTGCCCCAAAACGCTGTTTTGCACAGTTTTGACGCAAAACGTGCGTTTCGTGCCCCAAAACGCTGCTTTTGCACAGTTTTGACGCAAAACGTGCGTTTCGTGCACCAAAACGCTGCTTTTGCACAGTTTTGACGCTAAACGTGCGTTTCGTGCTCCAAAACGCTGCTTTTGCAACGAAACGTGCGTTTCGTGCCCCAAAACGCTGCTTTTGCACAGTTTTGACGCTAAACGTGCGTTTCGTGCCCCAAAACGCTGTTTTTCACAGTTTTGACGCAAAACGTGCGTTTCGATCACGAAAACGCTGCTTTTGCACAGTTTTGACGCTAAACGTGCGTTTCGTG
Source organism: Stelis phaeoptera (assembly GCA_943735885.1). Taxonomy (NCBI): domain Eukaryota; kingdom Metazoa; phylum Arthropoda; class Insecta; order Hymenoptera; family Megachilidae; genus Stelis; species Stelis phaeoptera. The sequence goes on from CALSEM010000037.1 coordinate 41,933, forward strand.
CTCCAAAACGCTGCTTTTGCAACGAAACGTGCGTTTCGTGCCCCAAAACACTGCTTTTGCACAGTTTTGACGTAAAACGTGCGTTTCGTGCACCAAAACGCTGCTTTTGCACAGTTTTAACGCAAAACGTGCGTTTCGTGGCCCGAAACGCTGTTTTGCACAGTTTTGACGCAAAACGTGCGTTTCGTGCCCCAAAACGCTGCTTTTGCACAGTTTTGACGCAAAACGTGCGTTTCGTGCACCAAAACGCTGCTTTTGCAACGAAACGTGCGTTTCGTGCCCCAAAACGCTGCTTTTGCACAGTTTTGACGCAAAACGAGCGTTTCGTGCACGAAAACGCTGCTTTTGCACAGTTTCGACGCAAAACGAGCGTTTCGTGCACGAAAACGCTGCTTTTGCACAGTTTCGACGCAAAACGTGCGTTTCGTGCACCAAAACGCTGCTTTTGCAACGAAACGTGCGTTTCGTGCACCAAAACGCTGCTTTTGCACAGTTTTGACGCAAAACGTGCGTTTCGTGCACCAAAACGCTGTTTTGCACAGTTTTGACGCAAAACGTGCGTTTCGTGCACCAAAACGCTGCTTTTGCACAGTTTTGACGCTAAACGTGCGTTTCGTGCACCAAAACGCTGGTTTTGCACAGTTTTGACGCTAAACGTGCGTTTCGTGCACCAAAACGCTGCTTTTGCACAGTTTTGACGCTAAACGTGCGTTTCGTTCACGAAAACGCTGCTTTTGCACAGTTTTGACGCTAAACGTGCGTTTCGTGATCCAAAACGCTGCTTTTGCAACGAAGCGTGCGTTTCGTGCCCCAAAACGCTGCTTTTGCACAGTTTTGACGCAAAACGTGCGTTTCGTGCACCAAAACGCTGCTTTTGCACAGTTTTAACGCAAAACGTGCGTTTCGTGCCCCAAAACGCTGTTTTGCACAGTTTTGACGCAAAACGTGCGTTTCGTGCCCCAAAACGCTGCTTTTGCACAGTTTTGACGCAAAACGTGCGTTTCGTGCACCAAAACGCTGCTTTTGCACAGTTTTGACGCTAAACGTGCGTTTCGTGCTCCAAAACGCTGCTTTTGCAACGAAGCGTGCGTTTCGTGCCCCAAAACGCTGCTTTTGCACAGTTTTGACGCAAAACGTGCGTTTCGTGCCCCAAAACGCTGTTTTGCACAGTTTTCACGCAAAACGTGCGTTTCGTGCACCAAAACGCTGCTTTTGCACAGTTTTAACGCAAAACGTGCGTTTCGTGCCCCAAAACGCTGTTTTGCACAGTTTTGACGCAAAACGTGCGTTTCGTGCACCAAAACGCTGCTTTTGCACAGTTTTAACGCAAAACGTGCGTTTCGTGCACCAAAACGCTGCTTTTGCAACGAAACGTGCGTTTCGTGCACCATAACGCTGCTTTTGCACAGTTTTGACGCAAAACGTGCGTTTCGTGCACCAAAACGCTGTTTTGTACAGTTTTGACGCAAAACGTGCGTTTCGTGCACCAAAACGCTGCTTTTGCACAGTTTTGACGCTAAACGTGCGTTTCGTGCACCAAAACGCTGGTTTTGCACAGTTTTGACGCTAAACGTGCGTTTCGTGCACCAAAACGCTGCTTTTGCACAGTTTTGACGCTAAACGTGCGTTTCGTTCACGAAAACGCTGCTTTTGCACAGTTTTGACGCTAAACGTGCGTTTCGTGATCCAAAACGCTGCTTTTGCAACGAAGCGTGCGTTTCGTGCCCCAAAACGCTGCTTTTGCACAGTTTTGACGCAAAACGTGCGTTTCGTGCACCAAAACGCTGCTTTTGCACAGTTTTAACGCAAAACGTGCGTTTCGTGCCCCAAAACGCTGTTTTGCACAGTTTTGACGCAAAACGTGCGTTTCGTGCCCCAAAACGCTGCTTTTGCACAGTTTTGACGCAAAACGTGCGTTTCGTGCACCAAAACGCTGCTTTTGCACAGTTTTGACGCTAAACGTGCGTTTCGTGCTCCAAAACGCTGCTTTTGCAACGAAGCGTGCGTTTCGTGCCCCAAAACGCTGCTTTTGCACAGTTTTGACGCAAAACGTGCGTTTCGTGCCCCAAAACGCTGTTTTGCACAGTTTTCACGCAAAACGTGCGTTTCGTGCACCAAAACGCTGCTTTTGCACAGTTTTAACGCAAAACGTGCGTTTCGTGCCCCAAAACGCTGTTTTGCACAGTTTTGACGCAAAACGTGCGTTTCGTGCACCAAAACGCTGCTTTTGCACAGTTTTAACGCAAAACGTGCGTTTCGTGCACCAAAACGCTGCTTTTGCAACGAAACGTGCGTTTCGTGCACCATAACGCTGCTTTTGCACAGTTTTGACGCAAAACGTGCGTTTCGTGCACCAAAACGCTGTTTTGTACAGTTTTGACGCAAAACGTGCGTTTCGTGCACCAAAACGCTGCTTTTGCACAGTTTTGACGCTAAACGTGCGTTTCGTGCACCAAAACGCTGCTTTTGCACAGTTTTGACGCTAAACGTGCGTTTCGTGCACCAAAACGCTGCTTTTGCACAGTTTTGACGCTAAACGTGCGTTTCGTTCACGAAAACGCTGCTTTTGCACAGTTTTGACGCTAAACGTGCGTTTCGTGCTCCAAAACGCTGCTTTTGCAACGAAGCGTGCGTTTCGTGCCCCAAAACGCTGCTTTTGCACAGTTTTGACGCAAAACGTGCGTTTCGTGCACCAAAACGCTGCTTTTGCACAGTTTTAACGCAAAACGTGCGTTTCGTGCCCCAAAACGCTGTTTTGCACAGTTTTGACGCAAAACGTGCGTTTCGTGCCCCAAAACGCTGCTTTTGCACAGTTTTGACGCAAAACGTGCGTTTCGTGCACCAAAACGCTGCTTTTGCACAGTTTTGACGCTAAACGTGCGTTTCGTGCTCCAAAACGCTGCTTTTGCAACGAAGCGTGCGTTTCGTGCCCCAAAACGCTGCTTTTGCACAGTTTTGACGCAAAACGTGCGTTTCGTGCCCCAAAACGCTGTTTTGCACAGTTTTGACGCAAAACGTGCGTTTCGTGCACCAAAACGCTGCTTTTGCACAGTTTTAACGCAAAACGTGCGTTTCGTGCCCCAAAACGCTGTTTTGCACAGTTTTGACGCAAAACGTGCGTTTCGTGCACCAAAACGCTGCTTTTGCACAGTTTTAACGCAAAACGTGCGTTTCGTGCACCAAAACGCTGCTTTTGCAACGAAACGTGCGTTTCGTGCACCATAACGCTGCTTTTGCACAGTTTTGACGCAAAACGTGCGTTTCGTGCACCAAAACGCTGTTTTGTACAGTTTTGACGCAAAACGTGCGTTTCGTGCACCAAAACGCTGCTTTTGCACAGTTTTGACGCTAAACGTGCGTTTCGTGCACCAAAACGCTGCTTTTGCACAGTTTTGACGCTAAACGTGCGTTTCGTGCCCCAAAACGCTGTTTTTCACAGTTTTGACGCAAAACGTGCGTTTCGATCACGAAAACGCTGCTTTTGCACAGTTTTGACGCTAAACGTGCGTTTCGTGCTCCAAAACGCTGCTTTTGCAACGAAACGTGCGTTTCGTGCCCCAAAACACTGCTTTTGCACAGTTTTGACGCAAAACGTGCGTTTCGTGCACCAAAACGCTGCTTTTGCACAGTTTTAACGCAAAACGTGCGTTTCGTGGCCCAAAACGCTGTTTTGCACAGTTTTGACGCAAAACGTGCGTTTCGTGCCCCAAAACGCTGCTTTTGCACAGTTTTGACGCAAAACGTGCGTTTCGTGCACCAAAACGCTGTTTTGTACAGTTTTGACGCAAAACGTGCGTTTCGTGCACCAAAACGCTGCTTTTGCACAGTTTTGACGCTAAACGTGCGTTTCGTGCACCAAAACGCTGCTTTTGCACAGTTTTGACGCTAAACGTGCGTTTCGTGCACCAAAACGCTGCTTTTGCACAGTTTTGACGCTAAACGTGCGTTTCGTTCACGAAAACGCTGCTTTTGCACAGTTTTGACGCTAAACGTGCGTTTCGTGCTCCAAAACGCTGCTTTTGCAACGAAGCGTGCGTTTCGTGCCCCAAAACGCTGCTTTTGCACAGTTTTGACGCAAAACGTGCGTTTCGTGCACCAAAACGCTGCTTTTGCACAGTTTTAACGCAAAACGTGCGTTTCGTGCCCCAAAACGCTGTTTTGCACAGTTTTGACGCAAAACGTGCGTTTCGTGCCCCAAAACGCTGCTTTTGCACAGTTTTGACGCAAAACGTGCGTTTCGTGCACCAAAACGCTGCTTTTGCACAGTTTTGACGCTAAACGTGCGTTTCGTGCTCCAAAACGCTGCTTTTGCAACGAAGCGTGCGTTTCGTGCCCCAAAACGCTGCTTTTGCACAGTTTTGACGCAAAACGTGCGTTTCGTGCCCCAAAACGCTGTTTTGCACAGTTTTGACGCAAAACGTGCGTTTCGTGCACCAAAACGCTGCTTTTGCACAGTTTTAACGCAAAACGTGCGTTTCGTGCCCCAAAACGCTGTTTTGCACAGTTTTGACGCAAAACGTGCGTTTCGTGCACCAAAACGCTGCTTTTGCACAGTTTTAACGCAAAACGTGCGTTTCGTGCACCAAAACGCTGCTTTTGCAACGAAACGTGCGTTTCGTGCACCATAACGCTGCTTTTGCACAGTTTTGACGCAAAACGTGCGTTTCGTGCACCAAAACGCTGTTTTGTACAGTTTTGACGCAAAACGTGCGTTTCGTGCACCAAAACGCTGCTTTTGCACAGTTTTGACGCTAAACGTGCGTTTCGTGCACCAAAACGCTGCTTTTGCACAGTTTTAACGCAAAACGTGCGTTTCGTGGCCCAAAACGCTGTTTTGCACAGTTTTGACGCAAAACGTGCGTTTCGTGCCCCAAAACGCTGCTTTTGCACAGTTTTGACGCAAAACGTGCGTTTCGTGCACCAAAACGCTGCTTTTGCAACGAAACGTGCGTTTCGTGCCCCAAAACGCTGCTTTTGCACAGTTTTGACGCAAAACGAGCGTTTCGTGCACGAAAACGCTGCTTTTGCACAGTTTCGACGCAAAACGAGCGTTTCGTGCACGAAAACACTGCTTTTGCACAGTTTCGACGCAAAACGTGCGTTTCGTGCACCAAAACGCTGCTTTTGCAACGAAACCTGCGTTTCGTGCACCAAAACGCTGCTTTTGCACAGTTTTGACGCAAAACGTGCGTTTCGTGCACCAAAACGCTGTTTTGCACAGTTTTGACGCAAAACGTGCGTTTCGTGCACCAAAACGCTGCTTTTGCATAGTTTTGACGCTAAACGTGCGTTTCGTGCACCAAAACGCTGGTTTTGCACAGTTTTGACGCTAAACGTGCGTTTCGTGCACCAAAACGCTGCTTTTGCACAGTTTTGACGCTAAACGTGCGTTTCGTTCACGAAAACGCTGCTTTTGCACAGTTTTGACGCTAAACGTGCGTTTCGTGCTCCAAAACGCTGCTTTTGCAACGAAGCGTGCGTTTCGTGCCCCAAAACGCTGCTTTTGCACAGTTTTGACGCTAAACGTGCGTTTCGTGGCCCAAAACGCTGTTTTGCACAGTTTTGACGCAAAACGTGCGTTTCGTGCCCCAAAACGCTGCTTTTGCACAGTTTTGACGCAAAACGTGCGTTTCGTGCACCAAAACGCTGTTTTGTACAGTTTTGACGCAAAACGTGCGTTTCGTGCACCAAAACGCTGCTTTTGCACAGTTTTGACGCTAAACGTGCGTTTCGTGCACCAAAACGCTGCTTTTGCACAGTTTTGACGCTAAACGTGCGTTTCGTGCACCAAAACGCTGCTTTTGCACAGTTTTGACGCTAAACGTGCGTTTCGTTCACGAAAACGCTGCTTTTGCACAGTTTTGACGCTAAACGTGCGTTTCGTGCTCCAAAACGCTGCTTTTGCAACGAAGCGTGCGTTTCGTGCCCCAAAACGCTGCTTTTGCACAGTTTTGACGCAAAACGTGCGTTTCGTGCACCAAAACGCTGCTTTTGCACAGTTTTAACGCAAAACGTGCGTTTCGTGGCCCAAAACGCTGTTTTGCACAGTTTTGACGCAAAACGTGCGTTTCGTGCCCCAAAACGCTGCTTTTGCACAGTTTTGACGCAAAACGTGCGTTTCGTGCACCAAAACGCTGTTTTGTACAGTTTTGACGCAAAACGTGCGTTTCGTGCACCAAAACGCTGCTTTTGCACAGTTTTGACGCTAAACGTGCGTTTCGTGCACCAAAACGCTGCTTTTGCACAGTTTTGACGCTAAACGTGCGTTTCGTGCACCAAAACGCTGCTTTTGCACAGTTTTGACGCTAAACGTGCGTTTCGTGCACGAAAACGCTGCTTTTGCACAGTTTCGACGCAAAACGTGCGTTTCGTGCACCAAAACGCTGCTTTTGCAACGAAACCTGCGTTTCGTGCACCAAAACGCTGCTTTTGCACAGTTTTGACGCAAAACGTGCGTTTCGTGCACCAAAACGCTGTTTTGCACAGTTTTGACGCAAAACGTGCGTTTCGTGCACCAAAACGCTGCTTTTGCATAGTTTTGACGCTAAACGTGCGTTTCGTGCACCAAAACGCTGGTTTTGCACAGTTTTGACGCTAAACGTGCGTTTCGTGCACCAAAACGCTGCTTTTGCACAGTTTTGACGCTAAACGTGCGTTTCGTTCACGAAAACGCTGCTTTTGCACAGTTTTGACGCTAAACGTGCGTTTCGTGCTCCAAAACGCTGCTTTTGCAACGAAGCGTGCGTTTCGTGCCCCAAAACGCTGCTTTTGCACAGTTTTGACGCTAAACGTGCGTTTCGTGGCCCAAAACGCTGTTTTGCACAGTTTTGACGCAAAACGTGCGTTTCGTGCCCCAAAACGCTGCTTTTGCACAGTTTTGACGCAAAACGTGCGTTTCGTGCACCAAAACGCTGTTTTGTACAGTTTTGACGCAAAACGTGCGTTTCGTGCACCAAAACGCTGCTTTTGCACAGTTTTGACGCTAAACGTGCGTTTCGTGCACCAAAACGCTGCTTTTGCACAGTTTTGACGCTAAACGTGCGTTTCGTGCACCAAAACGCTGCTTTTGCACAGTTTTGACGCTAAACGTGCGTTTCGTTCACGAAAACGCTGCTTTTGCACAGTTTTGACGCTAAACGTGCGTTTCGTGCTCCAAAACGCTGCTTTTGCAACGAAGCGTGCGTTTCGTGCCCCAAAACGCTGCTTTTGCACAGTTTTGACGCAAAACGTGCGTTTCGTGCACCAAAACGCTGCTTTTGCACAGTTTTAACGCAAAACGTGCGTTTCGTGGCCCAAAACGCTGTTTTGCACAGTTTTGACGCAAAACGTGCGTTTCGTGCCCCAAAACGCTGCTTTTGCACAGTTTTGACGCAAAACGTGCGTTTCGTGCACCAAAACGCTGTTTTGTACAGTTTTGACGCAAAACGTGCGTTTCGTGCACCAAAACGCTGCTTTTGCACAGTTTTGACGCTAAACGTGCGTTTCGTGCACCAAAACGCTGCTTTTGCACAGTTTTGACGCTAAACGTGCGTTTCGTGCACCAAAACGCTGCTTTTGCACAGTTTTGACGCTAAACGTGCGTTTCGTTCACGAAAACGCTGCTTTTGCACAGTTTTGACGCTAAACGTGCGTTTCGTGCTCCAAAACGCTGCTTTTGCAACGAAGCGTGCGTTTCGTGCCCCAAAACGCTGCTTTTGCACAGTTTTGACGCAAAACGTGCGTTTCGTGCACCAAAACGCTGCTTTTGCACAGTTTTAACGCAAAACGTGCGTTTCGTGCCCCAAAACGCTGTTTTGCACAGTTTTGACGCAAAACGTGCGTTTCGTGCCCCAAAACGCTGCTTTTGCACAGTTTTGACGCAAAACGTGCGTTTCGTGCACCAAAACGCTGCTTTTGCACAGTTTTGACGCAAAACGTGCGTTTCGTGCACCAAAACGCTGCTTTTGCACAGTTTTGACGCTAAACGTGCGTTTCGTGCACCAAAACGCTGCTTTTGCACAGTTTTAACGCAAAACGTGCGTTTCGTGGCCCAAAACGCTGTTTTGCACAGTTTTGACGCAAAACGTGCGTTTCGTGCCCCAAAACGCTGCTTTTGCACAGTTTTGACGCAAAACGTGCGTTTCGTGCACCAAAACGCTGCTTTTGCAACGAAACGTGCGTTTCGTGCCCCAAAACGCTGCTTTTGCACAGTTTTGACGCAAAACGAGCGTTTCGTGCACGAAAACGCTGCTTTTGCACAGTTTCGACGCAAAACGAGCGTTTCGTGCACGAAAACGCTGCTTTTGCACAGTTTCGACGCAAAACGTGCGTTTCGTGCACCAAAACGCTGCTTTTGCAACGAAACCTGCGTTTCGTGCACCAAAACGCTGCTTTTGCACAGTTTTGACGCAAAACGTGCGTTTCGTGCACCAAAACGCTGTTTTGCACAGTTTTGACGCAAAACGTGCGTTTCGTGCACCAAAACGCTGCTTTTGCATAGTTTTGACGCTAAACGTGCGTTTCGTGCACCAAAACGCTGGTTTTGCACAGTTTTGACGCTAAACGTGCGTTTCGTGCACCAAAACGCTGCTTTTGCACAGTTTTGACGCTAAACGTGCGTTTCGTTCACGAAAACGCTGCTTTTGCACAGTTTTGACGCTAAACGTGCGTTTCGTGCTCCAAAACGCTGCTTTTGCAACGAAGCGTGCGTTTCGTGCCCCAAAACGCTGCTTTTGCACAGTTTTGACGCTAAACGTGCGTTTCGTGGCCCAAAACGCTGTTTTGCACAGTTTTGACGCAAAACGTGCGTTTCGTGCCCCAAAACGCTGCTTTTGCACAGTTTTGACGCAAAACGTGCGTTTCGTGCACCAAAACGCTGTTTTGTACAGTTTTGACGCAAAACGTGCGTTTCGTGCACCAAAACGCTGCTTTTGCACAGTTTTGACGCTAAACGTGCGTTTCGTGCACCAAAACGCTGCTTTTGCACAGTTTTGACGCTAAACGTGCGTTTCGTGCACCAAAACGCTGCTTTTGCACAGTTTTGACGCTAAACGTGCGTTTCGTTCACGAAAACGCTGCTTTTGCACAGTTTTGACGCTAAACGTGCGTTTCGTGCTCCAAAACGCTGCTTTTGCAACGAAGCGTGCGTTTCGTGCCCCAAAACACTGCTTTTGCACAGTTTTGACGCAAAACGTGCGTTTCGTGCACCAAAACGCTGCTTTTGCACAGTTTTAACGCAAAACGTGCGTTTCGTGGCCCAAAACGCTGTTTTGCACAGTTTTGACGCAAAACGTGCGTTTCGTGCCCCAAAACGCTGCTTTTGCACAGTTTTGACGCAAAACGTGCGTTTCGTGCACCAAAACGCTGTTTTGTACAGTTTTGACGCAAAACGTGCGTTTCGTGCACCAAAACGCTGCTTTTGCAACGAAGCGTGCGTTTCGTGCCCCAAAACGCTGCTTTTGCACAGTTTTGACGCAAAACGTGCGTTTCGTGCCCCAAAACGCTGTTTTGCACAGTTTTGACGCAAAACGTGCGTTTCGTGCACCAAAACGCTGCTTTTGCACAGTTTTAACGCAAAACGTGCGTTTCGTGCACCAAAACGCTGCTTTTGCAACGAAACGTGCGTTTCGTGCACCATAACGCTGCTTTTGCACAGTTTTGACGCAAAACGTGCGTTTCGTGCACCAAAACGCTGTTTTGTACAGTTTTGACGCAAAACGTGCGTTTCGTGCACCAAAACGCTGCTTTTGCACAGTTTTGACGCTAAACGTGCGTTTCGTGCACCAAAACGCTGCTTTTGCACAGTTTTGACGCTAAACGTGCGTTTCGTGCCCCAAAACGCTGTTTTTCACAGTTTTGACGCAAAACGTGCGTTTCGATCACGAAAACGCTGCTTTTGCACAGTTTTGACGCTAAACGTGCGTTTCGTGCTCCAAAACGCTGCTTTTGCAACGAAACGTGCGTTTCGTGCCCCAAAACACTGCTTTTGCACAGTTTTGACGCAAAACGTGCGTTTCGTGCACCAAAACGCTGCTTTTGCACAGTTTTAACGCAAAACGTGCGTTTCGTGGCCCAAAACGCTGTTTTGCACAGTTTTGACGCAAAACGTGCGTTTCGTGCCCCAAAACTCTGCTTTTGCACAGTTTTGACGCAAAACGTGCGTTTCGTGCACCAAAACGCTGCTTTTGCAACGAAACGTGCGTTTCGTGCCCCAAAACGCTGCTTTTGCACAGTTTTGACGCAAAACGAGCGTTTCGTGCACGAAAACGCTGCTTTTGCACAGTTTCGACGCAAAACGAGCGTTTCGTGCACGAAAACGCTGCTTTTGCACAGTTTCGACGCAAAACGTGCGTTTCGTGCACCAAAACGCTGCTTTTGCAACGAAACCTGCGTTTCGTGCACCAAAACGCTGCTTTTGCACAGTTTTGACGCAAAACGTGCGTTTCGTGCACCAAAACGCTGTTTTGCACAGTTTTGACGCAAAACGTGCGTTTCGTGCACCAAAACGCTGCTTTTGCATAGTTTTGACGCTAAACGTGCGTTTCGTGCACCAAAACGCTGGTTTTGCACAGTTTTGACGCTAAACGTGCGTTTCGTGCACCAAAACGCTGCTTTTGCACAGTTTTGACGCTAAACGTGCGTTTCGTTCACGAAAACGCTGCTTTTGCACAGTTTTGACGCTAAACGTGCGTTTCGTGCTCCAAAACGCTGCTTTTGCAACGAAGCGTGCGTTTCGTGCCCCAAAACGCTGCTTTTGCACAGTTTTGACGCAAAACGTGCGTTTCGTGCACCAAAACGCTGCTTTTGCACAGTTTTAACGCAAAACGTGCGTTTCGTGCCCCAAAACGCTGTTTTGCACAGTTTTGACGCAAAACGTGCGTTTCGTGCCCCAAAACGCTGCTTTTGCACAGTTTTGACGCAAAACGTGCGTTTCGTGCACCAAAACGCTGCTTTTGCACAGTTTTGACGCTAAACGTGCGTTTCGTGCTCCAAAACGCTGCTTTTGCAACGAAACGTGCGTTTCGTGCCCCAAAACGCTGCTTTTTGCACAGTTTTGACGCTAAACGTGCGTTTCGTGCCCCAAAACGCTGTTTTTCACAGTTTTGACGCAAAACGTGCGTTTCGATCACGAAAACGCTGCTTTTGCACAGTTTTGACGCTAAACGTGCGTTTCGTGCTCCAAAACGCTGCTTTTGCAACGAAACGTGCGTTTCGTGCCCCAAAACACTGCTTTTGCACAGTTTTGACGCAAAACGAGCGTTTCGTGCACGAAAACGCTGCTTTTGCACAGTTTCGACGCAAAACGTGCGTTTCGTGCACCAAAACGCTGCTTTTGCAACGAAACGTGCGTTTCGTGCACCAAAACGCTGCTTTTGCACAGTTTTGACGCAAAACGTGCGTTTCGTGCACCAAAACGCTGTTTTGCACAGTTTTGACGCAAAACGTGCGTTTCGTGCACCAAAACGCTGCTTTTGCACAGTTTTGACGCTAAACGTGCGTTTCGTGCACCAAAACGCTGGTTTTGCACAGTTTTGACGCTAAACGTGCGTTTCGTGCACCAAAACGCTGCTTTTGTAACATTCTCGCCAGCTTCCCCTGCTTGCGCACAAATTTTTTCGCGCCAAAGTTTCCGCAAACTCTTATTTTTTCCGCTGCGATTCCAATATCTTTATTATTATTATTATTATTTTCATTCTAAAAGATCCACGATCTTTTTATATTATCGACGTCATAATCATGGTATTATTATTATTATTATTATTATTATTACTATTATTATTATTCAAATTCCAAGAAAAGATAACCTTTTAATTCTCAGAATGTTTCTATCGTTGAATAAATTCAATTAACGTTTAATAATAATGATTACCATTGTTGCTTACCTTCGGCAAGCAACCCACCACCAGTCGATATATAACCGACTGCTGGTAATATTAAACCCTAAATAACCGACGTTACCGACAACGTCGATATGTTACCACGTTACGATAAGCCGTCATAAACTCCTTCGAATACTTACCTTTGTCATCGGAGAATGACCCCCAATATTATTACCGACGTTCGATGTATTACCATCACACGTCAATTTACTTATTTTTGTCTTTATAATTGATTCCATACATTTCCTACACTCAGGGGTCACTCACCGACTGTTTAAACCCGAACACGGCTATATCCATAAATATATATACGTACATATAAATATATACATATATATATCTCAATTATTATTATATCTTCTTCCAGAGGTCATTTATTTCATTCATTGTAATAATCGATTCTAATTTCCATTTATTCCGATTAACTACCATCGATAAATCATGGTTAGTTATTAATAATCACATTGTACATGTCTTAGGACATTATTCATAAATTAATATCATTTAATTTGAGAAACACTGCGAGAAGAGAACCACTATGAGAAATATTCCTTTGTTCCTTCTCACGAGAAGAGAACAAAGACCGGATGTTTAGTCTGCAGAGATAAGGAGCAGAATTCGCCCTTATCTTCGCTCGGTAACCCGAGATTTAACCGCCACTGTCGTGCCGTGTGCAAAAGCAGTGTCAGCGCTTTCAAACAAAGGAATCTGCGTCAGCAATCCTTAGAACAAAGGGACCTAAGAACAAAGGAATCCCCTCTATAAATACAGCCCATGACGGACCATGGAGCAACAGTCTGACTTCAACCGCCGAACCGTGCTCTTCGATGTAACGTTCTTCTCCAGTGCAGTGACAGTTTCTACAAGTGTTTCGACCTATTCGGACTTAGTTTTTGTGTGAATAATTCATCAAGGGACATAGTCTCATTTATATTTTTCGTAATAAGGACTTAGACTCAATTGTATTTTTCGCTTGAAGAACTTAGATTCTTTTCATTAAATTCTTATTGGACTTAGTCTCATTTGGATTTATTACATTTTATTCGCTAAGGACATAGTTTCCTTTTCTGATTTAATTCATTTAATTCAATAAGAACTTAGTTTCTTCCATGAATTATTTCCTTTTATTCAATAAGGACTTAGATTCATTTACAATTAATTTCATTTAATCCAATAAAGACTTAGTCTCTCAATTACAATTAAATTCATTTTACTCTATAAGGACTTAGTCTCTCTAAAGACTTAGTCTCTTTTTCACTTGACATCTCAGAATACAATTGAACTTAGTCACTTTTATATTTGATTTCTCGTGTCCCGAATAGATCGAACAAACCTTGTGAAACTGGATAAACTGTTTATAGTTTATCCCCGTCACCCATATATGCACTTTTACTTTAAATACTTTCAAGTCTACATTTATATACTTTAATCTTCGATTTCTATTTTGTCACAGTCATTTCTCACAGTGTTTGACAACGAATAAGACATTATATTATAAACAAGTTATTGGATTATCAGTTTGTTATTCTACTACTGCGTAAGTTTTTGAATCTTATTAAATATTATTTTTATTGTTGTTGCTGATGTTTCCAACCATTTATGTACCTTGGTCATGTCCAATCCTGAACTTCGGTGAACTAAAAAATCATTAATTTCGACTTTGAATTAAATTCACTTTATTGATCTTAGGATTACAAATACACAATTTCAATCGACATCGCTCATTTCTTCAAGACATTCTACTACTTTTACATCGTATACTTTTCTCTCGAGTTGAGAGGCTGTTTGAAGGTATAGCCTCTAACTCTCGCTATTACTTTACATTCTGAACCGCTTGATTTTTCCTTTATTTTCGCTGAGTAACAGAGCTGTCTAGTATAGCCGTACTCTCTCACACTTTTAATCTATGACTACAATCTATCGAGCGAGAAGCTGTTTGAAGGTATAGCTTTTCTCTCTCTCTTACAACTATCCTCTGAGCGAGAGGCTGCCCAAAGGTATCGCCCACTCTCTCTCTCTCTCTCATTCATCAACGTTCAGCTATGTTATATTTCATTAAATCCGAGCGATAATCGATTCTCTACATTCATTTAATAACGCCGTTGTGAATACGTAAGACGTTCTTTTACACAATTCTTTTATTGATCTATTCATTAATATTATATTGTTTCACCGTAGTTCCATTCCTTACTTTATTCATACTTACCTTTTTCCGTGGGAATCCTCACGACGTTCGACGACCTGTAACAAACGAAGATATTTTATTAATAACCCTCCTCGACGCTTCTGGACTTCGACCCAGTGTCTCTTACATTTAATATACTTACATTCTCGCACTCTACGCGTGTTTCTCTTCCCATTAGTTTCGTAGCCGTGTAGCGATCACAGATCAGCTCTAAGCGGGCGAACTTCGGTAGAACCGTCATGGATCAGAAACAGGTATAACAACAAGGATTATTTCCATTTATTTCATCGTTGTTTTAATAGCCGAAAAGGCATACTCACCTGGGTCCTTTCATTAGTCCACATCGTCTCGAGGACGAGTTCAGCGTAGACGGAAGACACGCAGGTGCGGGATCAAACATCGCGCGCGTCTAGAAACAAAACGTTTGATAAGGGAACTATTCTCTGAGCTAGAAGAAGTATTCGCAGGATCATCCCATCCGGACGAACCCTGCTACTCACCATTCTCCGACGCTTCCACGATCGATTTACAATACGATCGCTCTACCGTCGATGACGCACCGCTGTCCCCGGACGTTCATTTAAATTGGATACCTTCCCCAGCAGCAACTCCGCCTTCGTCTCCTACTTCGGTGATAGATACCGATCGAGCCCTTAAGGCAAATTACGCTTCTGAGATCCCCAGTGATATCCTACAATTATGTATCAAAGAATCAACTAATATTGGGGACCACCCTATTCCTCCATCATTATATCAATGGTGCGAACAATTGTATAACAATTCTCAAGAAGACGAATAAACACTGTGAACTCTCTTAAATCCATATCTAAGCTCCAATTATTTCAATTTACCTCTTTCAAGTCCTTGTCTTCAATCAGCATTCTGCGTCGCGATACTTGTAGGCCGGTGTATGCAGGTACCAAGTCCCTCGACGACCAGCGGACCCCACATTTCCTAAAACAGTAAACGCAAATTATTCATCGGTTCCTATTTTACCAACAGCCAGTTAGGTGTTCACTCGACGACGGTCGGTAAGATACCAACCGCCGACGACTGACCCGCCATCTAGCTGGTATATTTTCTACTTACCTACGAGTTACTCATCCATACTTACCTGTCGGAGGCGTCCCCTGCCGGCATTCCTCTCCTTCACATCGACCTCGAGCAGAGCCGCTCCTACTCCTGGCCGATCCCCCCTATAATATCGCCGCGGCCCTCCGAACCGAGTCGGCCGTGACAAATAAAAATTGGTGACAGCGGTGGGATCCGCTGAAATCCATAAATCAAATCCGCTGAATTCAAGGACAATCTTAATATTTCTTTCATTTATTGTTTCTAATATATTTTGCTAATCATGTCCAAGCAAGGAGTCTCTACTAGGTCAGCATCTTCGGAGTACACACCCGAAGAACTGCGAGCTATGGCCGAACAATTAGCCGCTAAGGAAAAGCGACTAAGGGAGCAAGAATTACAAAACGAGAAGGAACAACAGTTACTCGAAGACAGACTGCACGACAATAACGCCCGCATGGAAGCGGAACGACGCGAATTCGAGCAGGATCGCGTACGGCTTACCATGGAACACGAGAGACTCCAGGGCATGGTAGAAAAACTGGTATCGGAAGTTCGCGAATTAAGACATCAAACGAATGTCCCCCGGTACCCTCCTCCAACTACCCATCAAGAAAATCAACCCGGACGAGAGGACCTCGCCGAACCATTACACAGCAGCGCAGATACGTTGCATTCTGGAATCCACAGACGTGTGAAGGAGGCTGCCGACTGCATCAATACCTTCGATGGATCACGCGGGAGCGTGATCCCCTTTTGTGATTCGTGCTATCGCGCTCGTGATTTCTTGCCAGCGAGCGACGAGCCGTTACTTGTGCGAACTATCCTAAATAAATTGCGAGGACCCGCCTATCGTATTATAGGCCGATCGCATTTCGATACCGTTAATCAATTATGCGAGAAGATCAGGAAATTATTCTCGCCTTTTAAAAGTTCTAACTTCTATCGGGGAGAGCTGAGCCGCCTCCACCAAATTCATAATCAATCAGTACTGGATTTCGCAATCAAAATCCAGGAGTTACACGATCTAATATTAGACGGAGATAAACAACGCTACGGATCGCTCGACGCACGAGCCATCCACGAAATCCAATGTGAAGCATTGGAAGCCTTCGTACAAGGCTTACTTCCGGACGTAGCCACTCGTCTACGCATCGAGGGATACACCTCGTTGGACGACGCGATTGAACGCGCCATCAAACTACACACAGACATTCAAGACGAGCAGGCACGCTTCAACAGATCCTCGAATCAATACAACAATTTTAAAAATCGTTCGAATCCCCAGGACAATCGGAACCAACCACCGAGGCCTGGAAACCAACGTCAAGATAAGCCGCCGTACAGTCGCGACTTATCCCGGAACAACGTTCCGAGACCATACCAACGTGATCGCGAATACCCCAACGGATATCGTCCTAATGCAAGGGAACCCGTTGGAGACCCGCCTCCGCCGGCGAAGCAATGTAGGTATTGCAAGAAACCGGGACACGTTGTCGAGGATTGTTTCCGACTAAAAGCTCGTAAGGAATACGAGAAAGCGGAACAAACGGGAAACCGTCAGGGCCCGTCAGCCGACCGCGCGGGACATGGGCCGAACCAACAAAACCGCGGAACATATTCATTGGCGAAAGAACTAAAGCCGCCTCAAAAGGAACTACCTCGCAAAGAAGAGGAACCTCCCAAAAGGGTCAACAAGCCCAACATGAAGAAGAAGCAAGAAAATTTGGAGGAAATAGAAGAGGAAGAGGAGGACGAGACCCTTCTCAACCGTATATTCGACGAATAAACCTCAAGAAAACCAATCTCACGTCAATACCATCCGTCCTCATCAAACCACAAAACACCGAAATTCCCATACATTTAATGATCGACTCTGGCGCCGAAGTGAATCTTATTAAAAAATCAGCGTTACCAATCAATTACAACCTAGATACCAATGATTGTCCAGCCCTTAGGGGAATCGGACATGGGTTAGCCCCGACATTGGGTCAGGTTCACATACATATCCTCGGGTATAAAGTCCCATTCTTTGTCGTTAATGACGCTCTTAATATTCCGCATGACGGAATCCTGGGCGCTGATTTCCTACATACTCATTCTGCCAAGGTAGATTATGCCAGAAAGATCGTAAAGTGGAACGAATGGACCATACCATTCTACAAATCCACCCAAATAACACTTAAAAAGCGAACGGTTACGCCGATTCAGCTCTATCTAATACACTCAAACCGTAAATTCGGGTTTATTGAATTACACACCTTCGAGAAAGGTGTCTTTTTGGGAAAATGTGTTACGGACAACCTCCAAGGAAGAGGCTATGTCAGGTGTTATAATACTACTACAAAGGACGTGACGGTGACTATTCCAGTTTTGGAATCCATTCCTTTCGATATCCCTGATAAGGGATCCTCTCAAATCCACTCTGTCAGGAAAGGCCAGCAAGGACCATCCCGTGTGGATCAAATAAAAAGCCAGTTGCGTATGGATCATTTAAATTCGGAGGAAAAACTCCACGTAATCGATCTCGTTGAGAGATACCCAGAGTGTTTTCACCTTAACGGAGAACCTCTTTCGCACGCCAAAGGAGTCACACATCAAATAGTGACTACCGACAACCTGCCAATAAATTCGAAGCAATACCGCTTTCCTCCAGTTCACAAAGAAGAGATTAACAGGCAGATTCAAGAGCTTCTTAGAGACGGAATCGTGCGACCGTCTATGTCGCCGTACAACTCGCCCATCTGGATAGTCCCCAAGAAGATGGACGCATCCGGGAAGAGAAAATGGAGAGTTGTCATAGATTACCGTGGTCTAAACGAAAAGACCATAGGCGACGCATATCCCCTACCGAACATCACTGAAATTCTCGACCAGGTAGGAGGATCCAAGTACTTTAGTGTACTCGACCTAGCATCCGGATTCCACCAGATACCTATGGATCCGAAAGATGCAGAAAAGACAGCATTTTCTACGCCATATGGGCATTTTGAATTTACAAGAATGCCGTTTGGACTCAAGAACGCCCCAGCAACGTTTCAACGCTATATGAATAATTTATTATCTGGACTCCAGGGCTGGGAGCTATTCATTTACATGGACGACTTCGTTATTTATGCCTCGTCTCTCCAGGAACACAAAACTAAATTCACTCGACTAATGGAGAGATTGAAAGAAGGAAACGTAAAGCTACAACCCGACAAGTGTGAGTTTTTGCGCAAAGAAGTGGCATATTTAGGCCACGTTTTAAACGAAAACGGTGTTAAACCCGATCCAAAGAAGTTGGAAGCAGTAAGGAAATTTCCAATACCGAAAAACCCGAAGAATATCAAGCAATTCCTAGGACTCACAGGCTACTATCGCAGATTTATAAAAAACTACTCGAAGATCGCAAAACCTCTCACCGATTTACTAAAGAAAACCAAACCTTTTGTTTGGGGACCAACCCAACAAGCAGCTTTTGAGACACTGCGGGAAACGCTCTGTCAATCGCCGATATTACAGTTTCCGGATTTCACAAAACCATTCGTATTAACAACGGACGCGTCAGGATACGCGATCGGAGGCATATTAAGCCAAGGAGATGTAGGGAAAGATTTACCAATCGCCTACACGTCAAGAGTCCTAAATCCACACGAACAAAAATACAGCACCATCGAGAAAGAGTGCTTAGCTGTCGTATATTGCGTTACACATTTTCGTCCATACTTATACGGACGACAATTCCAAATAGTTACAGATCACAAGCCGTTGGCATGGCTTCACAACATAAAAGATCCAACTTCCAGACTGTGGAAATGGAAGCTTAAATTGTCGGAATACGAATATCAAATTAAATACAAACAAGGCGTCACAAATCTGAACGCGGATGCTTTGTCTCGCAATCCGCCAGAATCAGCCATCGTATTACCGCTACAAATCTCGTCATCTGACGACGAGATGCTCTATGAACCGAAATTACCAAGACCACATACGCCTTTGCCTCAGTTCATCGAAAGAATGAAGAAGAGGAAACGGGACGAGACAACGATCGAAAAACTACCTTCTAAAGAAAGAAGAACCATGGATCCATCCAGCTCTGAAGAAGCACAGGATACCGCAAGTAGTCCCATCGAAACGCCATTGGAACCTCAACCAATGCCGTCCACATCAAGGGAACCAGATCCCTTTCCAAAAGAAACAGTCGATCCAACCTCACCACCGCAGAACCAAACAAGGACTACGGATAACGAGGAAGACAACAGTTCTGACTCCGCAACCTCTGACTCCGATTCAGAAAGCGAAGATCAGGAGATATTCGACAGAGAACCACAATTCGAATTCCTGAAGATCGTAAAAACCAAGGAACCTCTGTCCATACAAAAGGATAACCTAGTAGTTTTCCTTACCTACCAGGGCACTCCTGCCTGCAACGGAGCGCGAGAGTTACAGGAAATTGGTCTACTTCCTGAACCAACCGAGATAGTACCGGACTCGCCTCACGTCAGAAACATTAATAAGAGATACATCATCTCGATTCCAATACAAGAGCGTCCTACAGCTCCAATCAATCTTACGCAAGCTCTTGCAGGATTGCGTATGTTACGCTCGGTCCTGGACGAACTCAATCTTTCAAGCTTCTCTATCCGCGAGACCAATCCACTAGGCGATGTTTCGTGGTATTACTTTAATAGAAAACTTCGAGATACATTCGAAAATTATCGAATCATAATTACTTACTGTTCAAATACCATTAGAGTTCCTCCAGCAACCGACCGTCCAGCTATTATCGCGAATACACACGACTCCGTCATCAATGGACACAAAGGAGTCTCGAAAACCCTTAATCGCATTCGTCAAAAGTATATTTGGCCAGGCATGAAAGCACAGGTACAACAGTATGTACGATCGTGCAAGACCTGTCAACTTAAAAAATTAACTAGAGTCAAAACGCGTCAACCTATGACAATAACCGATACTCCGGGAAGTGCTTTCGATAAGGTTGCCATCGATATCATGGGACCGTTACCGACCACTTCCTCCGGTTATTCCTATATCCTGACTATGCAGGATCTACTAACAAAATATTCTCTTGCAGCACCCCTGCGTAACACGTCTTCGATAGCCATCGCAGATCAATTCCTCAAGCGCCTAGTCTGTATTTTTGGTGCTCCTAAAGCAATTTTAACAGATCAAGGTAGTAACCTGATCTCTGCAATCATGAAGCAGGTAGCTAAACGATTTAATATAAAACAATATAAAACCACGGCGTATAGGCCACAATCAAATGGATCCCTAGAGAGATCGCATCACGTATTATCTGAATACCTAAAAATACAGACGGACAAAGGAAAAGACTGGGACACGTGGCTAGATCTGGCGATGTTCTCGTACAACACAAGTGTACACGAGAGCACCAGATACACCCCGCACGAACTTGTCTTCGGCAGAACCGCGAGAATCCCAAGTTCCGAACCCGAACTCGACGAACGAGAGACGGTTACATACGTAGATTATTTAAACGATCTATTCGATACGCTCAGCGAAGTGCAGGAATCCGCTAGACAAAATCTAATACGGTCCAAGCACAAATCTAAAGAATATTATGACAGAAAATTAAAGACGCAAGAATTTACTACAGGTGACTTAGTCTACCTCTTGAAAGAGCCTACGGACAAGCTCGACCAACAGTATACAGGACCCTATCAGATTTTGGAAGTCCTGCCTCCCGCTAACCTTAGGCTAAAGATTAGCGATAGAAAAGAAAGAATTGTACACCAAAACAAATGTAAGATAGCGAAATAAGCTTAATTCTCAAACATTGTTCACGTCATAAATAAATTTTGGACGTTTAGGCCCAAAATTTATTTCCCCGGGGAGGGAGGTGTAACATTCTCGCCAGCTTCCCCTGCTTGCGCACAAATTTTTTCGCGCCAAAGTTTCCGCAAACTCTTATTTTTTCCGCTGCGATTCCAATATCTTTATTATTATTATTATTATTTTCATTCTAAAAGATCCACGATCTTTTTATATTATCGACGTCATAATCATGGTATTATTATTATTATTATTATTATTATTACTATTATTATTATTCAAATTCCAAGAAAAGATAACCTTTTAATTCTCAGAATGTTTCTATCGTTGAATAAATTCAATTAACGTTTAATAATAATGATTACCATTGTTGCTTACCTTCGGCAAGCAACCCACCACCAGTCGATATATAACCGACTGCTGGTAATATTAAACCCTAAATAACCGACGTTACCGACAACGTCGATATGTTACCACGTTACGATAAGCCGTCATAAACTCCTTCGAATACTTACCTTTGTCATCGGAGAATGACCCCCAATATTATTACCGACGTTCGATGTATTACCATCACACGTCAATTTACTTATTTTTGTCTTTATAATTGATTCCATACATTTCCTACACTCAGGGGTCACTCACCGACTGTTTAAACCCGAACACGGCTATATCCATAAATATATATACGTACATATAAATATATACATATATATATCTCAATTATTATTATATCTTCTTCCAGAGGTCATTTATTTCATTCATTGTAATAATCGATTCTAATTTCCATTTATTCCGATTAACTACCATCGATAAATCATGGTTAGTTATTAATAATCACATTGTACATGTCTTAGGACATTATTCATAAATTAATATCATTTAATTTGAGAAACACTGCGAGAAGAGAACCACTATGAGAAATATTCCTTTGTTCCTTCTCACGAGAAGAGAACAAAGACCGGATGTTTAGTCTGCAGAGATAAGGAGCAGAATTCGCCCTTATCTTCGCTCGGTAACCCGAGATTTAACCGCCACTGTCGTGCCGTGTGCAAAAGCAGTGTCAGCGCTTTCAAACAAAGGAATCTGCGTCAGCAATCCTTAGAACAAAGGGACCTAAGAACAAAGGAATCCCCTCTATAAATACAGCCCATGACGGACCATGGAGCAACAGTCTGACTTCAACCGCCGAACCGTGCTCTTCGATGTAACGTTCTTCTCCAGTGCAGTGACAGTTTCTACAAGTGTTTCGACCTATTCGGACTTAGTTTTTGTGTGAATAATTCATCAAGGGACATAGTCTCATTTATATTTTTCGTAATAAGGACTTAGACTCAATTGTATTTTTCGCTTGAAGAACTTAGATTCTTTTCATTAAATTCTTATTGGACTTAGTCTCATTTGGATTTATTACATTTTATTCGCTAAGGACATAGTTTCCTTTTCTGATTTAATTCATTTAATTCAATAAGAACTTAGTTTCTTCCATGAATTATTTCCTTTTATTCAATAAGGACTTAGATTCATTTACAATTAATTTCATTTAATCCAATAAAGACTTAGTCTCTCAATTACAATTAAATTCATTTTACTCTATAAGGACTTAGTCTCTCTAAAGACTTAGTCTCTTTTTCACTTGACATCTCAGAATACAATTGAACTTAGTCACTTTTATATTTGATTTCTCGTGTCCCGAATAGATCGAACAAACCTTGTGAAACTGGATAAACTGTTTATAGTTTATCCCCGTCACCCATATATGCACTTTTACTTTAAATACTTTCAAGTCTACATTTATATACTTTAATCTTCGATTTCTATTTTGTCACAGTCATTTCTCACAGTGTTTGACAACGAATAAGACATTATATTATAAACAAGTTATTGGATTATCAGTTTGTTATTCTACTACTGCGTAAGTTTTTGAATCTTATTAAATATTATTTTTATTGTTGTTGCTGATGTTTCCAACCATTTATGTACCTTGGTCATGTCCAATCCTGAACTTCGGTGAACTAAAAAATCATTAATTTCGACTTTGAATTAAATTCACTTTATTGATCTTAGGATTACAAATACACAATTTCAATCGACATCGCTCATTTCTTCAAGACATTCTACTACTTTTACATCGTATACTTTTCTCTCGAGTTGAGAGGCTGTTTGAAGGTATAGCCTCTAACTCTCGCTATTACTTTACATTCTGAACCGCTTGATTTTTCCTTTATTTTCGCTGAGTAACAGAGCTGTCTAGTATAGCCGTACTCTCTCACACTTTTAATCTATGACTACAATCTATCGAGCGAGAAGCTGTTTGAAGGTATAGCTTTTCTCTCTCTCTTACAACTATCCTCTGAGCGAGAGGCTGCCCAAAGGTATCGCCCACTCTCTCTCTCTCTCTCATTCATCAACGTTCAGCTATGTTATATTTCATTAAATCCGAGCGATAATCGATTCTCTACATTCATTTAATAACGCCGTTGTGAATACGTAAGACGTTCTTTTACACAATTCTTTTATTGATCTATTCATTAATATTATATTGTTTCACCGTAGTTCCATTCCTTACTTTATTCATACTTACCTTTTTCCGTGGGAATCCTCACGACGTTCGACGACCTGTAACAAACGAAGATATTTTATTAATAACCCTCCTCGACGCTTCTGGACTTCGACCCAGTGTCTCTTACATTTAATATACTTACATTCTCGCACTCTACGCGTGTTTCTCTTCCCATTAGTTTCGTAGCCGTGTAGCGATCACAGATCAGCTCTAAGCGGGCGAACTTCGGTAGAACCGTCATGGATCAGAAACAGGTATAACAACAAGGATTATTTCCATTTATTTCATCGTTGTTTTAATAGCCGAAAAGGCATACTCACCTGGGTCCTTTCATTAGTCCACATCGTCTCGAGGACGAGTTCAGCGTAGACGGAAGACACGCAGGTGCGGGATCAAACATCGCGCGCGTCTAGAAACAAAACGTTTGATAAGGGAACTATTCTCTGAGCTAGAAGAAGTATTCGCAGGATCATCCCATCCGGACGAACCCTGCTACTCACCATTCTCCGACGCTTCCACGATCGATTTACAATACGATCGCTCTACCGTCGATGACGCACCGCTGTCCCCGGACGTTCATTTAAATTGGATACCTTCCCCAGCAGCAACTCCGCCTTCGTCTCCTACTTCGGTGATAGATACCGATCGAGCCCTTAAGGCAAATTACGCTTCTGAGATCCCCAGTGATATCCTACAATTATGTATCAAAGAATCAACTAATATTGGGGACCACCCTATTCCTCCATCATTATATCAATGGTGCGAACAATTGTATAACAATTCTCAAGAAGACGAATAAACACTGTGAACTCTCTTAAATCCATATCTAAGCTCCAATTATTTCAATTTACCTCTTTCAAGTCCTTGTCTTCAATCAGCATTCTGCGTCGCGATACTTGTAGGCCGGTGTATGCAGGTACCAAGTCCCTCGACGACCAGCGGACCCCACATTTCCTAAAACAGTAAACGCAAATTATTCATCGGTTCCTATTTTACCAACAGCCAGTTAGGTGTTCACTCGACGACGGTCGGTAAGATACCAACCGCCGACGACTGACCCGCCATCTAGCTGGTATATTTTCTACTTACCTACGAGTTACTCATCCATACTTACCTGTCGGAGGCTCCCCTGCCGGCATTCCTCTCCTTCACATCGACCTCGAGCAGAGCCGCTCCTACTCCTGGCCGATCCCCCCTATAATATCGCCGCGGCCCTCCGAACCGAGTCGGCCGTGACACTTTTGCACAGTTTTGACGCAAAACGTGCGTTTCGTGCACCAAAACGCTGCTTTTGCACAGTTTTAACGCAAAACGTGCGTTTCGTGCACCAAAACGCTGCTTTTGCAACGAAACGTGCGTTTCGTGCACCATAACGCTGCTTTTGCACAGTTTTGACGCAAAACGAGCGTTTCGTGCACGAAAACGCTGCTTTTGCACAGTTTCGACGCAAAACGAGCGTTTCGTGCACGAAAACGCTGCTTTTGCACAGTTTCGACGCAAAACGTGCGTTTCGTGCACCAAAACGCTGCTTTTGCAACGAAACGTGCGTTTCGTGCACCAAAACGCTGCTTTTGCACAGTTTTGACGCAAAACGTGCGTTTCGTGCACCAAAACGCTGTTTTGCACAGTTTTGACGCAAAACGTGCGTTTCGTGCACCAAAACGCTGCTTTTGCACAGTTTTGACGCTAAACGTGCGTTTCGTGCACCAAAACGCTGGTTTTGCACAGTTTTGACGCTAAACGTGCGTTTCGTGCACCAAAACGCTGCTTTTGTAACATTCTCGCCAGCTTCCCCTGCTTGCGCACAAATTTTTTCGCGCCAAAGTTTCCGCAAACTCTTATTTTTTCCGCTGCGATTCCAATATCTTTATTATTATTATTATTATTTTCATTCTAAAAGATCCACGATCTTTTTATATTATCGACGTCATAATCATGGTATTATTATTATTATTATTATTATTATTACTATTATTATTATTCAAATTCCAAGAAAAGATAACCTTTTAATTCTCAGAATGTTTCTATCGTTGAATAAATTCAATTAACGTTTAATAATAATGATTACCATTGTTGCTTACCTTCGGCAAGCAACCCACCACCAGTCGATATATAACCGACTGCTGGTAATATTAAACCCTAAATAACCGACGTTACCGACAACGTCGATATGTTACCACGTTACGATAAGCCGTCATAAACTCCTTCGAATACTTACCTTTGTCATCGGAGAATGACCCCCAATATTATTACCGACGTTCGATGTATTACCATCACACGTCAATTTACTTATTTTTGTCTTTATAATTGATTCCATACATTTCCTACACTCAGGGGTCACTCACCGACTGTTTAAACCCGAACACGGCTATATCCATAAATATATATACGTACATATAAATATATACATATATATATCTCAATTATTATTATATCTTCTTCCAGAGGTCATTTATTTCATTCATTGTAATAATCGATTCTAATTTCCATTTATT
Source organism: Stelis phaeoptera (assembly GCA_943735885.1). Classification (NCBI taxonomy): domain Eukaryota; kingdom Metazoa; phylum Arthropoda; class Insecta; order Hymenoptera; family Megachilidae; genus Stelis; species Stelis phaeoptera. The sequence continues at coordinate 67,898 of CALSEM010000037.1, forward strand.
CCGATTAACTACCATCGATAAATCATGGTTAGTTATTAATAATCACATTGTACATGTCTTAGGACATTATTCATAAATTAATATCATTTAATTTGAGAAACACTGCGAGAAGAGAACCACTATGAGAAATATTCCTTTGTTCCTTCTCACGAGAAGAGAACAAAGACCGGATGTTTAGTCTGCAGAGATAAGGAGCAGAATTCGCCCTTATCTTCGCTCGGTAACCCGAGATTTAACCGCCACTGTCGTGCCGTGTGCAAAAGCAGTGTCAGCGCTTTCAAACAAAGGAATCTGCGTCAGCAATCCTTAGAACAAAGGGACCTAAGAACAAAGGAATCCCCTCTATAAATACAGCCCATGACGGACCATGGAGCAACAGTCTGACTTCAACCGCCGAACCGTGCTCTTCGATGTAACGTTCTTCTCCAGTGCAGTGACAGTTTCTACAAGTGTTTCGACCTATTCGGACTTAGTTTTTGTGTGAATAATTCATCAAGGGACATAGTCTCATTTATATTTTTCGTAATAAGGACTTAGACTCAATTGTATTTTTCGCTTGAAGAACTTAGATTCTTTTCATTAAATTCTTATTGGACTTAGTCTCATTTGGATTTATTACATTTTATTCGCTAAGGACATAGTTTCCTTTTCTGATTTAATTCATTTAATTCAATAAGAACTTAGTTTCTTCCATGAATTATTTCCTTTTATTCAATAAGGACTTAGATTCATTTACAATTAATTTCATTTAATCCAATAAAGACTTAGTCTCTCAATTACAATTAAATTCATTTTACTCTATAAGGACTTAGTCTCTCTAAAGACTTAGTCTCTTTTTCACTTGACATCTCAGAATACAATTGAACTTAGTCACTTTTATATTTGATTTCTCGTGTCCCGAATAGATCGAACAAACCTTGTGAAACTGGATAAACTGTTTATAGTTTATCCCCGTCACCCATATATGCACTTTTACTTTAAATACTTTCAAGTCTACATTTATATACTTTAATCTTCGATTTCTATTTTGTCACAGTCATTTCTCACAGTGTTTGACAACGAATAAGACATTATATTATAAACAAGTTATTGGATTATCAGTTTGTTATTCTACTACTGCGTAAGTTTTTGAATCTTATTAAATATTATTTTTATTGTTGTTGCTGATGTTTCCAACCATTTATGTACCTTGGTCATGTCCAATCCTGAACTTCGGTGAACTAAAAAATCATTAATTTCGACTTTGAATTAAATTCACTTTATTGATCTTAGGATTACAAATACACAATTTCAATCGACATCGCTCATTTCTTCAAGACATTCTACTACTTTTACATCGTATACTTTTCTCTCGAGTTGAGAGGCTGTTTGAAGGTATAGCCTCTAACTCTCGCTATTACTTTACATTCTGAACCGCTTGATTTTTCCTTTATTTTCGCTGAGTAACAGAGCTGTCTAGTATAGCCGTACTCTCTCACACTTTTAATCTATGACTACAATCTATCGAGCGAGAAGCTGTTTGAAGGTATAGCTTTTCTCTCTCTCTTACAACTATCCTCTGAGCGAGAGGCTGCCCAAAGGTATCGCCCACTCTCTCTCTCTCTCTCATTCATCAACGTTCAGCTATGTTATATTTCATTAAATCCGAGCGATAATCGATTCTCTACATTCATTTAATAACGCCGTTGTGAATACGTAAGACGTTCTTTTACACAATTCTTTTATTGATCTATTCATTAATATTATATTGTTTCACCGTAGTTCCATTCCTTACTTTATTCATACTTACCTTTTTCCGTGGGAATCCTCACGACGTTCGACGACCTGTAACAAACGAAGATATTTTATTAATAACCCTCCTCGACGCTTCTGGACTTCGACCCAGTGTCTCTTACATTTAATATACTTACATTCTCGCACTCTACGCGTGTTTCTCTTCCCATTAGTTTCGTAGCCGTGTAGCGATCACAGATCAGCTCTAAGCGGGCGAACTTCGGTAGAACCGTCATGGATCAGAAACAGGTATAACAACAAGGATTATTTCCATTTATTTCATCGTTGTTTTAATAGCCGAAAAGGCATACTCACCTGGGTCCTTTCATTAGTCCACATCGTCTCGAGGACGAGTTCAGCGTAGACGGAAGACACGCAGGTGCGGGATCAAACATCGCGCGCGTCTAGAAACAAAACGTTTGATAAGGGAACTATTCTCTGAGCTAGAAGAAGTATTCGCAGGATCATCCCATCCGGACGAACCCTGCTACTCACCATTCTCCGACGCTTCCACGATCGATTTACAATACGATCGCTCTACCGTCGATGACGCACCGCTGTCCCCGGACGTTCATTTAAATTGGATACCTTCCCCAGCAGCAACTCCGCCTTCGTCTCCTACTTCGGTGATAGATACCGATCGAGCCCTTAAGGCAAATTACGCTTCTGAGATCCCCAGTGATATCCTACAATTATGTATCAAAGAATCAACTAATATTGGGGACCACCCTATTCCTCCATCATTATATCAATGGTGCGAACAATTGTATAACAATTCTCAAGAAGACGAATAAACACTGTGAACTCTCTTAAATCCATATCTAAGCTCCAATTATTTCAATTTACCTCTTTCAAGTCCTTGTCTTCAATCAGCATTCTGCGTCGCGATACTTGTAGGCCGGTGTATGCAGGTACCAAGTCCCTCGACGACCAGCGGACCCCACATTTCCTAAAACAGTAAACGCAAATTATTCATCGGTTCCTATTTTACCAACAGCCAGTTAGGTGTTCACTCGACGACGGTCGGTAAGATACCAACCGCCGACGACTGACCCGCCATCTAGCTGGTATATTTTCTACTTACCTACGAGTTACTCATCCATACTTACCTGTCGGAGGCTCCCCTGCCGGCATTCCTCTCCTTCACATCGACCTCGAGCAGAGCCGCTCCTACTCCTGGCCGATCCCCCCTATAATATCGCCGCGGCCCTCCGAACCGAGTCGGCCGTGACACTTTTGCACAGTTTTGACGCTAAACGTGCGTTTCGTTCACGAAAACGCTGCTTTTGCACAGTTTTGACGCTAAACGTGCGTTTCGTGATCCAAAACGCTGCTTTTGCAACGAAGCGTGCGTTTCGTGCCCCAAAACGCTGCTTTTGCACAGTTTTGACGCAAAACGTGCGTTTCGTGCACCAAAACGCTGCTTTTGCACAGTTTTAACGCAAAACGTGCGTTTCGTGCCCCAAAACGCTGTTTTGCACAGTTTTGACGCAAAACGTGCGTTTCGTGCCCCAAAACGCTGCTTTTGCACAGTTTTGACGCAAAACGTGCGTTTCGTGCACCAAAACGCTGCTTTTGCACAGTTTTGACGCTAAACGTGCGTTTCGTGCTCCAAAACGCTGCTTTTGCAACGAAGCGTGCGTTTCGTGCCCCAAAACGCTGCTTTTGCACAGTTTTGACGCAAAACGTGCGTTTCGTGCCCCAAAACGCTGTTTTGCACAGTTTTGACGCAAAACGTGCGTTTCGTGCACCAAAACGCTGCTTTTGCACAGTTTTAACGCAAAACGTGCGTTTCGTGCCCCAAAACGCTGTTTTGCACAGTTTTGACGCAAAACGTGCGTTTCGTGCACCAAAACGCTGCTTTTGCACAGTTTTAACGCAAAACGTGCGTTTCGTGCACCAAAACGCTGCTTTTGCAACGAAACGTGCGTTTCGTGCACCATAACGCTGCTTTTGCACAGTTTTGACGCAAAACGTGCGTTTCGTGCACCAAAACGCTGTTTTGTACAGTTTTGACGCAAAACGTGCGTTTCGTGCACCAAAACGCTGCTTTTGCACAGTTTTGACGCTAAACGTGCGTTTCGTGCACCAAAACGCTGCTTTTGCACAGTTTTGACGCTAAACGTGCGTTTCGTGCACCAAAACGCTGCTTTTGCACAGTTTTGACGCTAAACGTGCGTTTCGTTCACGAAAACGCTGCTTTTGCACAGTTTTGACGCTAAACGTGCGTTTCGTGCTCCAAAACGCTGCTTTTGCAACGAAGCGTGCGTTTCGTGCCCCAAAACGCTGCTTTTGCACAGTTTTGACGCAAAACGTGCGTTTCGTGCACCAAAACGCTGCTTTTGCACAGTTTTAACGCAAAACGTGCGTTTCGTGCCCCAAAACGCTGTTTTGCACAGTTTTGACGCAAAACGTGCGTTTCGTGCCCCAAAACGCTGCTTTTGCACAGTTTTGACGCAAAACGTGCGTTTCGTGCACCAAAACGCTGCTTTTGCACAGTTTTGACGCTAAACGTGCGTTTCGTGCTCCAAAACGCTGCTTTTGCAACGAAGCGTGCGTTTCGTGCCCCAAAACGCTGCTTTTGCACAGTTTTGACGCAAAACGTGCGTTTCGTGCCCCAAAACGCTGTTTTGCACAGTTTTGACGCAAAACGTGCGTTTCGTGCACCAAAACGCTGCTTTTGCACAGTTTTAACGCAAAACGTGCGTTTCGTGCCCCAAAACGCTGTTTTGCACAGTTTTGACGCAAAACGTGCGTTTCGTGCACCAAAACGCTGCTTTTGCACAGTTTTAACGCAAAACGTGCGTTTCGTGCACCAAAACGCTGCTTTTGCAACGAAACGTGCGTTTCGTGCACCATAACGCTGCTTTTGCACAGTTTTGACGCAAAACGTGCGTTTCGTGCACCAAAACGCTGTTTTGTACAGTTTTGACGCAAAACGTGCGTTTCGTGCACCAAAACGCTGCTTTTGCACAGTTTTGACGCTAAACGTGCGTTTCGTGCACCAAAACGCTGCTTTTGCACAGTTTTGACGCTAAACGTGCGTTTCGTGCACCAAAACGCTGCTTTTGCACAGTTTTGACGCTAAACGTGCGTTTCGTTCACGAAAACGCTGCTTTTGCACAGTTTTGACGCTAAACGTGCGTTTCGTGCTCCAAAACGCTGCTTTTGCAACGAAGCGTGCGTTTCGTGCCCCAAAACGCTGCTTTTGCACAGTTTTGACGCAAAACGTGCGTTTCGTGCACCAAAACGCTGCTTTTGCACAGTTTTAACGCAAAACGTGCGTTTCGTGCCCCAAAACGCTGTTTTGCACAGTTTTGACGCAAAACGTGCGTTTCGTGCACCAAAACGCTGCTTTTGCACAGTTTTGACGCTAAACGTGCGTTTCGTTCACGAAAACGCTGCTTTTGCACAGTTTTGACGCTAAACGTGCGTTTCGTGCTCCAAAACGCTGCTTTTGCAACGAAACGTGCGTTTCGTGCCCCAAAACGCTGCTTTTGCACAGTTTTGACGCAAAACGTGCGTTTCGTGCACCAAAACGCTGCTTTTGCACAGTTTTAACGCAAAACGTGCGTTTCGTGCCCCAAAACGCTGTTTTGCACAGTTTTGACGCAAAACGTGCGTTTCGTGCCCCAAAACGCTGCTTTTGCACAGTTTTGACGCAAAACGTGCGTTTCGTGCACCAAAACGCTGCTTTTGCAACGAAACGTGCGTTTCGTGCCCCAAAACGCTGCTTTTGCACAGTTTTGACGCAAAACGAGCGTTTCGTGCACGAAAACGCTGCTTTTGCACAGTTTCGACGCAAAACGTGCGTTTCGTGCACCAAAACGCTGCTTTTGCAACGAAACGTGCGTTTCGTGCACCAAAACGCTGCTTTTGCACAGTTTTGACGCAAAACGTGCGTTTCGTGCACCAAAACGCTGCTTTTGCAACGAAACGTGCGTTTCGTGCCCCAAAACGCTGCTTTTGCACAGTTTTGACGCAAAACGAGCGTTTCGTGCACGAAAACGCTGCTTTTGCACAGTTTCGACGCAAAACGTGCGTTTCGTGCACCAAAACGCTGCTTTTGCACAGTTTTGACGCAAAACGAGCGTTTCGTTGCACGAAAACGCTGCTTTTGCACAGTTTCGACGCAAAACGTGCGTTTCGTGCTCCAAAACGCTGCTTTTGCAACGAAGCGTGCGTTTCGTGCCCCAAAACGCTGCTTTTGCACAGTTTTGACGCAAAACGTGCGTTTCGTGCCCCAAAACGCTGTTTTGCACAGTTTTGACGCAAAACGTGCGTTTCGTGCACCAAAACGCTGCTTTTGCACAGTTTTAACGCAAAACGTGCGTTTCGTGCCCCAAAACGCTGTTTTGCACAGTTTTGACGCAAAACGTGCGTTTCGTGCACCAAAACGCTGCTTTTGCACAGTTTTAACGCAAAACGTGCGTTTCGTGCACCAAAACGCTGCTTTTGCAACGAAACGTGCGTTTCGTGCACCAAAACGCTGCTTTTGCACAGTTTTGACGCTAAACGTGCGTTTCGTGCACCAAAACGCTGCTTTTGCACAGTTTTGACGCTAAACGTGCGTTTCGTGCACCAAAACGCTGCTTTTGCACAGTTTTGACGCTAAACGTGCGTTTCGTTCACGAAAACGCTGCTTTTGCACAGTTTTGACGCTAAACGTGGGTTTCGTGCTCCAAAACGCTGCTTTTGCAACGAAGCGTGCGTTTCGTGCCGCAAAACGCTGCTTTTGCACAGTTTTGACGTAAAACGTGCGTTTCGTGCACCAAAACGCTGCTTTTGCACAGTTTTAACGCAAAACGTGCGTTTCGTGCCCCAAAACGCTGTTTTGCACAGTTTTGACGCAAAACGTGCGTTTCGTGCCCCAAAACGCTGCTTTTGCACAGTTTTGACGCAAAACGTGCGTTTCGTGCACCAAAACGCTGCTTTTGCAACGAAACGTGCGTTTCGTGCCCCAAAACGCTGCTTTTGCACAGTTTTGACGCAAAACGAGCGTTTCGTGCACGAAAACGCTGCTTTTGCACAGTTTCGACGCAAAACGTGCGTTTCGTGCACCAAAACGCTGCTTTTGCAACGAAACGTGCGTTTCGTGCACCAAAACGCTGCTTTTGCACAGTTTTGACGCAAAACGTGCGTTTCGTGCACCAAAACGCTGCTTTTGCAACGAAACGTGCGTTTCGTGCCCCAAAACGCTGCTTTTGCACAGTTTCGACGCAAAACGTGCGTTTCGTGCACCAAAACGCTGCTTTTGCAACGAAACGTGCGTTTCGTGCACCAAAACGCTGCTTTTGCACAGTTTTGACGCTAAAAGTGCGTTTCGTGCACCAAAACGCTGCTTTTGCACAGTTTTGACGCTAAACGTGCGTTTCGTGCACCAAAACGCTGCTTTTGCACAGTTTTGACGCAAAACGTGCGTTTCGTGCACCAAAACGCTGCTTTTGCACAGTTTTGACGCAAAACGTGCGTTTCGTGCACCAAAACGCTGCTTTTGCACAGTTTTGACGCAAAACGAGCGTTTCGTGCACGAAAACGCTGCTTTTGCACAGTTTCGACGCAAAACGTGCGTTTCGTGCTCCAAAACGCTGCTTTTGCAACGAAGCGTGCGTTTCGTGCCCCAAAACGCTGCTTTTGCACAGTTTTGACGCAAAACGTGCGTTTCGTGCCCCAAAACGCTGTTTTGCACAGTTTTGACGCAAAACGTGCGTTTCGTGCACCAAAACGCTGCTTTTGCACAGTTTTAACGCAAAACGTGCGTTTCGTGCCCCAAAACGCTGTTTTGCACAGTTTTGACGCAAAACGTGCGTTTCGTGCACCAAAACGCTGCTTTTGCACAGTTTTAACGCAAAACGTGCGTTTCGTGCTCCAAAACGCTGCTTTTGCAACGAAGCGTGCGTTTCGTGCCCCAAAACGCTGCTTTTGCACAGTTTTGACGCTAAACGTGCGTTTCGTGCACCAAAACGCTGCTTTTGCACAGTTTTGACGCTAAACGTGCGTTTCGTGCACCAAAACGCTGCTTTTGCACAGTTTTGACGCTAAACGTGCGTTTCGTTCACGAAAACGCTGCTTTTGCACAGTTTTGACGCTAAACGTGCGTTTCGTGCTCCAAAACGCTGCTTTTGCAACGAAGCGTGCGTTTCGTGCCCCAAAACGCTGCTTTTGCACAGTTTTGACGCAAAACGTGCGTTTCGTGCACCAAAACGCTGCTTTTGCACAGTTTTAACGCAAAACGTGCGTTTCGTGCCCCAAAACGCTGTTTTGCACAGTTTTGACGCAAAACGTGCGTTTCGTGCACCAAAACGCTGCTTTTGCACAGTTTTGACGCTAAACGTGCGTTTCGTTCACGAAAACGCTGCTTTTGCACAGTTTTGACGCTAAACGTGCGTTTCGTGCTCCAAAACGCTGCTTTTGCAACGAAACGTGCGTTTCGTGCCCCAAAACGCTGCTTTTGCACAGTTTTGACGCAAAACGTGCGTTTCGTGCACCAAAACGCTGCTTTTGCACAGTTTTAACGCAAAACGTGCGTTTCGTGCCCCAAAACGCTGTTTTGCACAGTTTTGACGCAAAACGTGCGTTTCGTGCCCCAAAACGCTGCTTTTGCACAGTTTTGACGCAAAACGTGCGTTTCGTGCACCAAAACGCTGCTTTTGCAACGAAACGTGCGTTTCGTGCCCCAAAACGCTGCTTTTGCACAGTTTTGACGCAAAACGAGCGTTTCGTGCACGAAAACGCTGCTTTTGCACAGTTTCGACGCAAAACGTGCGTTTCGTGCACCAAAACGCTGCTTTTGCAACGAAACGTGCGTTTCGTGCACCAAAACGCTGCTTTTGCACAGTTTTGACGCAAAACGTGCGTTTCGTGCACCAAAACGCTGCTTTTGCAACGAAACGTGCGTTTCGTGCCCCAAAACGCTGCTTTTGCACAGTTTTGACGCAAAACGAGCGTTTCGTGCACGAAAACGCTGCTTTTGCACAGTTTCGACGCAAAACGTGCGTTTCGTGCACCAAAACGCTGCTTTTGCAACGAAACGTGCGTTTCGTGCACCAAAACGCTGCTTTTGCACAGTTTTGACGCTAAAAGTGCGTTTCGTGCACCAAAACGCTGCTTTTGCACAGTTTTGACGCTAAACGTGCGTTTCGTGCACCAAAACGCTGCTTTTGCACAGTTTTGACGCAAAACGTGCGTTTCGTGCACCAAAACGCTGCTTTTGCACAGTTTTGACGCAAAACGTGCGTTTCGTGCACCAAAACGCTGCTTTTGCACAGTTTTGACGCAAAACGAGCGTTTCGTGCACGAAAACGCTGCTTTTGCACAGTTTCGACGCAAAACGTGCGTTTCGTGCACCAAAACGCTGCTTTTGCAACGAAACGTGCGTTTCGTGCACCAAAACGCTGCTTTTGCACAGTTTTGACGTAAAACGTGCGTTTCGTGCACCAAAACGCTGCTTTTGCACAGTTTTAACGCAAAACGTGCGTTTCGTGCCCCAAAACGCTGTTTTGCACAGTTTTGACGCTAAACGTGCGTTTCGTGCACCAAAACGCTGCTTTTGCACAGTTTTGACGCTAAACGTGCGTTTCGTTCACGAAAACGCTGCTTTTGCACAGTTTTGACGCTAAACGTGCGTTTCGTGCTCCAAAACGCTGCTTTTGCAACGAAACGTGCGTTTCGTGCCCCAAAACGCTGCTTTTGCACAGTTTTGACGCAAAACGTGCGTTTCGTGCACCAAAACGCTGCTTTTGCACAGTTTTAACGCAAAACGTGCGTTTCGTGCCCCAAAACGCTGTTTTGCACAGTTTTGACGCAAAACGTGCGTTTCGTGCCCCAAAACGCTGCTTTTGCACAGTTTTGACGCAAAACGTGCGTTTCGTGCACCAAAACGCTGCTTTTGCAACGAAACGTGCGTTTCGTGCCCCAAAACGCTGCTTTTGCACAGTTTTGACGCAAAACGAGCGTTTCGTGCACGAAAACGCTGCTTTTGCACAGTTTCGACGCAAAACGTGCGTTTCGTGCACCAAAACGCTGCTTTTGCAACGAAACGTGCGTTTCGTGCACCAAAACGCTGCTTTTGCACAGTTTTGACGCAAAACGTGCGTTTCGTGCACCAAAACGCTGCTTTTGCAACGAAACGTGCGTTTCGTGCCCCAAAACGCTGCTTTTGCACAGTTTTGACGCAAAACGAGCGTTTCGTGCACGAAAACGCTGCTTTTGCACAGTTTCGACGCAAAACGTGCGTTTCGTGCACCAAAACGCTGCTTTTGCAACGAAACGTGCGTTTCGTGCACCAAAACGCTGCTTTTGCACAGTTTTGACGCAAAACGTGCGTTTCGTGCACCAAAACGCTGCTTTTGCACAGTTTTGACGCAAAACGTGCGTTTCGTGCACCAAAACGCTGCTTTTGCACAGTTTTGACGCAAAACGAGCGTTTCGTGCACCAAAACGCTGCTTTTGCACAGTTTTGACGCTAAACGTGCGTTTCGTGCACCAAAACGCTGCTTTTGCACAGTTTTGACGCTAAACGTGCGTTTCGTTCACGAAAACGCTGCTTTTGCACACTTTTGACGCTAAACGTGGGTTTCGTGCTCCAAAACGCTGCTTTTGCAACGAAGCGTGCGTTTCGTGCCGCAAAACGCTGCTTTTGCACAGTTTTGACGTAAAACGTGCGTTTCGTGCACCAAAACGCTGCTTTTGCACAGTTTTAACGCAAAACGTGCGTTTCGTGCCCCAAAACGCTGTTTTGCACAGTTTTGACGCTAAACGTGCGTTTCGTGCACCAAAACGCTGCTTTTGCACAGTTTTGACGCTAAACGTGCGTTTCGTTCACGAAAACGCTGCTTTTGCACAGTTTTGACGCTAAACGTGCGTTTCGTGCTCCAAAACGCTGCTTTTGCAACGAAACGTGCGTTTCGTGCCCCAAAACGCTGCTTTTGCACAGTTTTGACGCAAAACGTGCGTTTCGTGCACCAAAACGCTGCTTTTGCACAGTTTTAACGCAAAACGTGCGTTTCGTGCCCCAAAACGCTGTTTTGCACAGTTTTGACGCAAAACGTGCGTTTCGTGCCCCAAAACGCTGCTTTTGCACAGTTTTGACGCAAAACGTGCGTTTCGTGCACCAAAACGCTGCTTTTGCAACGAAACGTGCGTTTCGTGCCCCAAAACGCTGCTTTTGCACAGTTTTGACGCAAAACGAGCGTTTCGTGCACGAAAACGCTGCTTTTGCACAGTTTCGACGCAAAACGTGCGTTTCGTGCACCAAAACGCTGCTTTTGCAACGAAACGTGCGTTTCGTGCACCAAAACGCTGCTTTTGCACAGTTTTGACGCAAAACGTGCGTTTCGTGCACCAAAACGCTGCTTTTGCAACGAAACGTGCGTTTCGTGCCCCAAAACGCTGCTTTTGCACAGTTTTGACGCAAAACGAGCGTTTCGTGCACGAAAACGCTGCTTTTGCACAGTTTCGACGCAAAACGTGCGTTTCGTGCACCAAAACGCTGCTTTTGCAACGAAACGTGCGTTTCGTGCACCAAAACGCTGCTTTTGCACAGTTTTGACGCTAAAAGTGCGTTTCGTGCACCAAAACGCTGCTTTTGCACAGTTTTGACGCTAAACGTGCGTTTCGTGCACCAAAACGCTGCTTTTGCACAGTTTTGACGCAAAACGTGCGTTTCGTGCACCAAAACGCTGCTTTTGCACAGTTTTGACGCAAAACGTGCGTTTCGTGCACCAAAACGCTGCTTTTGCACAGTTTTGACGCAAAACGAGCGTTTCGTGCACGAAAACGCTGCTTTTGCACAGTTTCGACGCAAAACGTGCGTTTCGTGCACCAAAACGCTGCTTTTGCAACGAAACGTGCGTTTCGTGCACCAAAACGCTGCTTTTGCACAGTTTTGACGCTAAACGTGCGTTTCGTGCACCAAAACGCTGCTTTTGCACAGTTTTGACGCTAAACGTGCGTTTCGTGCACCAAAACGCTGCTTTTGCACAGTTTTGACGCTAAACGTGCGTTTCGTTCACGAAAACGCTGCTTTTGCACAGTTTTGACGCTAAACGTGGGTTTCGTGCTCCAAAACGCTGCTTTTGCAACGAAGCGTGCGTTTCGTGCCGCAAAACGCTGCTTTTGCACAGTTTTGACGTAAAACGTGCGTTTCGTGCACCAAAACGCTGCTTTTGCGCAGTTTTAACGCAAAACGTGCGTTTCGTGCCCCAAAACGCTGTTTTGCACAGTTTTGACGCTAAACGTGCGTTTCGTGCCCCAAAACGCTGTTTTGCACAGTTTTGACGCAAAACGTGCGTTTCGTGCACCAAAACGCTGCTTTTGCACAGTTTTAACGCAAAACGTGCGTTTCGTGCCCCAAAACGCTGTTTTGCACAGTTTTGACGCAAAACGTGCGTTTCGAGCACCAAAACGCTGTTTTGCACAGTTTTGACGCAAAACGTGCGTTTCGTGCACCAAAACGCTGCTTTTGCACAGTTTTGACGATAAACGTGCGTTTCGTGCCCCAAAACGCTGTTTTGCACAGTTTTGACGCAAAACGTGCGTTTCGATCACGAAAACGCTGCTTTTGCACAGTTTTGACGCTAAACGTGCGTTTCGTGCTCCAAAACGCTGCTTTTGCAACGAAACGTGCGTTTCGTGCCCCAAAACGCTGCTTTTGCACAGTTTTGACGCAAAACGTGCGTTTCGTGCACCAAAACGCTGCTTTTGCACAGTTTTAACGCAAAACGTGCGTTTCGTGGCCCAAAACGCTGTTTTGCACAGTTTTGACGCAAAACGTGCGTTTCGTGCCCCAAAACGCTGCTTTTGCACAGTTTTGACGCAAAACGTGCGTTTCGTGCACCAAAACGCTGCTTTTGCAACGAAACGTGCGTTTCGTGCCCCAAAACGCTGCTTTTGCACAGTTTTGACGCAAAACGAGCGTTTCGTGCACGAAAACGCTGCTTTTGCACAGTTTCGACGCAAAACGTGCGTTTCGTGCACCAAAACGCTGCTTTTGCAACGAAACGTGCGTTTCGTGCACCAAAACGCTGCTTTCGCACAGTTTTGACGCAAAACGTGCGTTTCGTGCACCAAAACGCTGTTTTGCACAGTTTTGACGCAAAACGTGCGTTTCGTGCACCAAAACGCTGCTTTTGCACAGTTTTGACGCTAAACGTGCGTTTCGTGCCCCAAAACGCTGTTTTGCACAGTTTTGACGCAAAACGTGCGTTTCGTTCACGAAAACGCTGCTTTTGCACAGTTTTGACGCTAAACGTGCGTTTCGTGCTCCAAAACGCTGCTTTTGCAACGAAACGTGCGTTTCGTGCCCCAAAACGCTGCTTTTGCACAGTTTTGACGCAAAACGTGCGTTTCGTGCACCAAAACGCTGCTTTTGCACAGTTTTAACGCAAAACGTGCGTTTCGTGCCCCAAAACGCTGCTTTTGCACAGTTTTGACGCAAAACGTGCGTTTCGTGCACCAAAACGCTGCTTTTGCAACGAAACGTGCGTTTCGTGCCCCAAAACGCTGCTTTTGCACAGTTTTAACGCAAAACGTGCGTTTCGTGCCCCAAAACGCTGCTTTTGCACAGTTTTGACGCAAAACGTGCGTTTCGTGCACCAAAACGCTGCTTTTGCAACGAAACGTGCGTTTCGTGCCCCAAAACGCTGCTTTTGCACAGTTTTGACGCAAAACGAGCGTTTCGTGCACGAAAACGCTGCTTTTGCACAGTTTCGACGCAAAACGTGCGTTTCGTGCACCAAAACGCTGCTTTTGCAACGAAACGTGCGTTTCGTGCACCAAAACGCTGCTTTTGCACAGTTTTGACGCAAAACGTGCGTTTCGTGCACCAAAACGCTGTTTTGTACAGTTTTGATGCAAAACGTGCGTTTCGTGCACCAAAACGCTGTTTTGCACAGTTTTGGCGCAAAACGTGCGTTTCGTTCACGAAAACGCTGCTTTTGCACAGTTTTGACGCTAAACGTGCGTTTCGTGCTCCAAAACGCTGCTTTTGCAACGAAACGTGCGTTTCGTGCCCCAAAACGCTGCTTTTGCACAGTTTTGACGCAAAACGTGCGTTTCGTGCACCAAAACGCTGCTTTTGCACAGTTTTAACGCAAAACGTGCGTTTCGTGCCCCAAAACGCTGTTTTGCACAGTTTTGACGCAAAACGTGCGTTTCGTGCCACAAAACGCTGCTTTTGCACAGTTTTGACGCAAAACGTGCGTTTCGTGCACCAAAACGCTGCTTTTGCAACGAAACGTGCGTTTCGTGCCCCAAAACGCTGCTTTTGCACAGTTTTGACGCAAAACGAGCGTTTCGTGCACGAAAACGCTGCTTTTGCACAGTTTCGACGCAAAACGTGCGTTTCGTGCACCAAAACGCTGCTTTTGCAACGAAACGTGCGTTTCGTGCACCAAAACGCTGCTTTTGCACAGTTTTGACACAAAACGTGCGTTTCGTGCACCAAAACGCTGTTTTGCACAGTTTTGACGCAAAACGTGCGTTTCGTGCACCAAAACGCCGCTTTTGCACAGTTTTGACGCTAAACGTGCGTTTCGTGCACCAAAACGCTGCTTTTGCACAGTTTTGACGCTAAACGTGCGTTTCGTGCACCAAAACGCTGCTTTTGCACAGTTTTGACGCAAAACGTGCGTTTCGTGCACCAAAACGCTGCTTTTGCAACGAAACGTGCGTTTCGTGCCCCAAAACGCTGCTTTTGCACAGTTTTGACGCTAAACGTGCGTTTCGTGCACCAAAACGCTGCTTTTGCACAGTTTTGACGCAAAACGTGCGTTTCGTGCACCAAAACGCTGCTTTTGCAACGAAACGTGCGTTTCGTGCCCCAAAACGCTGCTTTTGCACAGTTTTGACGCAAAACGTGCGTTTCGTGCACCAAAACGCTGCTTTTGCACAGTTTTAACGCAAAACGTGCGTTTCGTGCCCCAAAACGCTGTTTTGCACAGTTTTGACGCAAAACGTGCGTTTCGAGCACCAAAACGCTGTTTTGCACAGTTTTGACGCAAAACGTGCGTTTCGTGCACCAAAACGCTGCTTTTGCACAGTTTTGACGCTAAACGTGCGTTTCGTGCCCCAAAACGCTGTTTTGCACAGTTTTGACGCAAAACGTGCGTTTCGTGCCCCAAAACGGTGCTTTTGCACAGTTTTGACGCAAAACGTGCGTTTCGTGCCCCAAAACGCTGCTTTTGCACAGTTTTGACGCTAAACGTGCGTTTCGTGCCCCAAAACGCTGTTTTGCACAGTTTTGACGCAAAACGTGCGTTTCGTTCACGAAAACGCTGCTTTTGCACAGTTTTGACGCTAAACGTGCGTTTCGTGCTCCAAAACGCTGCTTTTGCAACGAAACGTGCGTTTCGTGCCCCAAAACGCTGCTTTTGCACAGTTTTGACGCAAAACGTGCGTTTCGTGCACCAAAACGCTGTTTTGCACAGTTTTGACGCAAAACGTGCGTTTCGTGCCCCAAAACGCTGCTTTTGCACAGTTTTGACGCAAAACGTGCGTTTCGTGCCCCAAAACGCTGTTTTGCACAGTTTTGACGCAAAACGTGCGTTTCGTGCACCAAAACGCTGCTTTTGCACAGTTTTGACGCAAAACGTGCGTTTCGTGCACCAAAACGCTGTTTTTGCACAGTTTTGACGCAAAACGTGCGTTTCGTGCACCAAAACGCTGTTTTGCACAGTTTTGACGCAAAACGTGCGTTTCGAGCACCAAAACGCTGCTTTTGCACAGTTTTGACGCAAAACGTGCGTTTCGTGCACCAAAACGCTGCTTTTGCACCGTTTTGACGCTAAACGTGCGTTTCGTGCACCAAAACGCTGCTTTTGCACAGTTTTGACGCTAAACGTGCGTTTCGTGCACCAAAACGCTGCTTTTGCAACGAAACGTGCGTTTCGTGCCCCAAAACGCTGCTTTTGCACAGTTTTGACGCAAAACGAGCGTTTCGTGCACGAAAACGCTGCTTTTGCACAGTTTTGACGCAAAACGTGCGTTTCGTGCACCAAAACGCTGTTTTGCACAGTTTTGACGCAAAACGTGCGTTTCGTGCACCAAAACGCTGCTTTTGCAACGAAACGTGCGTTTCGTGCCCCAAAACGCTGCTTTTGCACAGTTTTAACGCAAAACGTGCGTTTCGTGCCCCAAAACGCTGCTTTTGCACAGTTTTGACGCAAAACGTGCGTTTCGTGCACCAAAACGCTGCTTTTGCAACGAAACGTGCGTTTCGTGCCCCAAAACGCTGCTTTTGCACAGTTTTGACGCAAAACGAGCGTTTCGTGCACGAAAACGCTGCTTTTGCACAGTTTCGACGCAAAACGTGCGTTTCGTGCACCAAAACGCTGCTTTTGCAACGAAACGTGCGTTTCGTGCACCAAAACGCTGCTTTTGCACAGTTTTGACGCAAAACGTGCGTTTCGTGCACCAAAACGCTGTTTTGTACAGTTTTGATGCAAAACGTGCGTTTCGTGCACCAAAACGCTGTTTTGCACAGTTTTGACGCAAAACGTGCGTTTCGTTCACGAAAACGCTGCTTTTGCACAGTTTTGACGCTAAACGTGCGTTTCGTGCTCCAAAACGCTGCTTTTGCAACGAAACGTGCGTTTCGTGCCCCAAAACGCTGCTTTTGCACAGTTTTGACGCAAAACGTGCGTTTCGTGCACCAAAACGCTGCTTTTGCACAGTTTTAACGCAAAACGTGCGTTTCGTGCCCCAAAACGCTGTTTTGCACAGTTTTGACGCAAAACGTGCGTTTCGTGCCACAAAACGCTGCTTTTGCACAGTTTTGACGCAAAACGTGCGTTTCGTGCACCAAAACGCTGCTTTTGCAACGAAACGTGCGTTTCGTGCCCCAAAACGCTGCTTTTGCACAGTTTTGACGCAAAACGAGCGTTTCGTGCACGAAAACGCTGCTTTTGCACAGTTTCGACGCAAAACGTGCGTTTCGTGCACCAAAACGCTGCTTTTGCAACGAAACGTGCGTTTCGTGCACCAAAACGCTGCTTTTGCACAGTTTTGACGCAAAACGTGCGTTTCGTGCACCAAAACGCTGTTTTGCACAGTTTTGACGCAAAACGTGCGTTTCGTGCACCAAAACGCTGCTTTTGCACAGTTTTGACGCTAAACGTGCGTTTCGTGCACCAAAACGCTGCTTTTGCACAGTTTTGACGCTAAACGTGCGTTTCGTGCACCAAAACGCTGCTTTTGCACAGTTTTGACGCAAAACGTGCGTTTCGTGCACCAAAACGCTGCTTTTGCAACGAAACGTGCGTTTCGTGCCCCAAAACGCTGCTTTTGCACAGTTTTGACGCAAAACGTGCGTTTCGTGCACCAAAACGCTGCTTTTGCACAGTTTTAACGCAAAACGTGCGTTTCGTGCCCCAAAACGCTGTTTTGCACAGTTTTGACGCAAAACGTGCGTTTCGAGCACCAAAACGCTGTTTTGCACAGTTTTGACGCAAAACGTGCGTTTCGTGCACCAAAACGCTGCTTTTGCACAGTTTTGACGCTAAACGTGCGTTTCGTGCCCCAAAACGCTGTTTTGCACAGTTTTGACGCAAAACGTGCGTTTCGAGCACCAAAACGCTGTTTTGCACAGTTTTGACGCAAAACGTGCGTTTCGTGCCCCAAAACGCTGCTTTTGCACAGTTTTGACGCAAAACGTGCGTTTCGTGCCCCAAAACGCTGTTTTGCACAGTTTTGACGCAAAACGTGCGTTTCGTGCACCAAAACGCTGCTTTTGCACAGTTTTGACGCAAAACGTGCGTTTCGTGCACCAAAACGCTGTTTTTGCACAGTTTTGACGCAAAACGTGCGTTTCGTGCACCAAAACGCTGTTTTGCACAGTTTTGACGCAAAACGTGCGTTTCGAGCACCAAAACGCTGCTTTTGCACAGTTTTGACGCAAAACGTGCGTTTCGTGCACCAAAACGCTGCTTTTGCACCGTTTTGACGCTAAACGTGCGTTTCGTGCACCAAAACGCTGCTTTTGCACAGTTTTGACGCTAAACGTGCGTTTCGTGCACCAAAACGCTGCTTTTGCAACGAAACGTGCGTTTCGTGCCCCAAAACGCTGCTTTTGCACAGTTTTGACGCAAAACGAGCGTTTCGTGCACGAAAACGCTGCTTTTGCACAGTTTCGACGCAATACGTGCGTTTCGTGCAACAAAACGCTGCTTTTGCAACGAAACGTGCGTTTCGTGCCCCAAAACGCTGTTTTGCACAGTTTTGACGCAAAACGTGCGTTTCGTGCACCAAAACGCTGCTTTTGCAACGAAACGTGCGTTTCGTGCCCCAAAACGCTGCTTTTGCACAGTTTTGACGCAAAACGTGCGTTTCGTGCACCAAAACGCTGTTTTGCACAGTTTTGACGCAAAACGTGCGTTTCGTGCACCAAAACGCTGCTTTTGCAACGAAACGTGCGTTTCGTGCCCCAAAACGCTGCTTTTGCACAGTTTTAACGCAAAACGTGCGTTTCGTGCCCCAAAACGCTGCTTTTGCTCAGTTTTGACGCAAAACGTGCGTTTCGTGCACCAAAACGCTGCTTTTGCAACGAAACGTGCGTTTCGTGCCCCAAAACGCTGCTTTTGCACAGTTTTGACGCAAAATGTCACGGCCGACTCGGTTCGGAGGGCCGCGGCGATATTATAGGGGGGATCGGCCAGGAGTAGGAGCGGCTCTGCTCGAGGTCGATGTGAAGGAGAGGAATGCCGGCAGGGGACGCCTCCGACAGGTAAGTATGGATGAGTAACTCGTAGGTAAGTAGAAAATATACCAGCTAGATGGCGGGTCAGTCGTCGGCGGTTGGTATCTTACCGACCGTCGGCGAGTGAACAGCTAACTGACAGTTGGTAAAATTAGAACCGATTAATAATTTGCGTTTACTGTTTTAGGAAATGTGGGGTCCGCTGGTCGTCGAGGGACTTGGTACCTGCATACACCGGCCTACAAGTATCGCGACGCAGAATGCTGATTGAAGACAAGGACTTGAAAGAGGTAACTTGAAATAATTGGAGCTTAGATATGGATTTAAGAGAGTTCACAGTGTTTATTCAAAAACGGATTGACGTGTACATATTCATACACCATTTAAAGATAGGTGGAGGCAAAGTGCTCTCCTTAGAGAAATAGCGTTCTTTGATAAACGTATTTAGTATCGAACGGGGGACTCCTTTGCAAGAAGGAGGTCTTAATAAGTAATGGTAGATGATTTCTGGTTTGGTGGATTGTGTTAAATCAATGGTTTCTATAGGTGGCTCCTCAGGGGTTGGATGGACCGACGTCGATGGTGCCTGAAGGTTGGCTAGTAAGAAGGAGTCTATCTCGCTTCGTATAGCTTGCAGCTTTAGCTTGTGAGCTAATTTGGTTCGGTATCGGATCCCAGAACGGCGTGTCTTCCGTTTGGGTTGATCTCGTCCTCGAGACGATGTGGACTAATGAAAGGACCCAGGTGAGTATGCCTTTTCGGCTATTAAAACAACGATGCGATGAGCGGAAATAATCCTTGTTGTTATACCTGTTTCTGATCCATGACGGTTCTACCGAAGTTCGCCCGCTTAGAGCTGATCTGTGATCGCTACACGGCTACGAAACTAATGGGAAGAGAAACACGCGTAGAGCGCGAGAATGTAAGTATATTAAATGTAAGAGACACTGGGTCGAAGTCCAGAAGCGTCGAGGAGGGTTATTAATAAAATATCTTCGTTTGTTACAGGTCGTCGAACGTCGTGAGGATTCCCACGGGAAAAGGTAAGTATGAATAAAGTAAGGAATGGAACTACGGTGAAACAATGTAATATTAATGAATAGATCAATAAAAGAATTGTGTAAAAGAACGTCTTACGTATTCACAACGGCGTTATTAAATGAATGTAGAGAATCGATTATCGCTCGGATTTAATGAAATATAACATAGCTGAACGTTGATGAATGAGAGAGAGAGAGAGAGTGGGCGATACCTTTGGGCAGCCTCTCGCTCAGAGGATAGTTGTAAGAGAGAGAGAAAAGCTATACCTTCAAACAGCTTCTCGCTCGATAGATTGTAGTAATAGATTAAAAGTGTGAGAGAGTACGGCTATACTAGACAGCTCTGTTACTCAGCGAAAATAAAGGAAAAATCAAGCGGTTCAGAATGTAAAGTAATAGCGAGAGTTAGAGGCTATACCTTTAAACAGCCTCTCAACTCGAGAGAAAAGTATACGATGTAAAAGTAGTAGAATGTCTTGAAGAAATGAGCGATGTCGATTGAAATTGTGTATTTGTAATCCTAAGATCAATAAAGTGAATTTAATTCAAAGTCGAAATTAATGATTTTTTAGTTCACCGAAGTTCAGGATTGGACATGACCAAGGTACATAAATGGTTGGAAACATCAGCAACAACAATAAAAATAATATTTAATAAGATTCAAAACTTACGCAGTAGTAGAATAACAAACTGATAATCCAATAACTTGTTAATAATATAATGTCTTATTCGTTGGTAAACACTGTGAGAAATGACTGTGACAAATAGAAATCGAAGATTAAAGTATATAAATGTAGACTTGAAAGTATTTAAAGTAAAAGTGCATATATGGGTGACGGGGATAAACTATAAACAGTTTATCCAGTTTCACAAGGTTTGTTCGATCTATTCGGGACACGAGAAATCAAATATAAAAGTGACTAAGTTCAATTGTATTCTGAGATGTCAAGTGAAAAAGAGACTAAGTCTTTAGAGAGACTAAGTCCTTATAGAGTAAAATGAATTTAATTGTAATTGAGAGACTAAGTCTTTATTGGATTAAATGAAATTAATCGTAAATGAATCTAAGTCCTTATTGAATAAAAGGAATTAATTCATGGAAGAAACTAAGTTCTTATTGAATTAAATGAATTAAATCAGAAAAGGAAACTATGTCCTTAGCGAATAAAATGTAATAAATCCAAATGAGACTAAGTCCAATAAGAATTTAATGAAAAGAATCTAAGTTCTTCAAGCGAAAAATACAATTGAGTCTAAGTCCTTATTACGAAAAATATAAATGAGACTATGTCCCTTGATGAATTATTCACACAAAAACTAAGTCCGAATAGGTCGAAACACTTGTAGAAACTGTCACTGCACTGGAGAAGAACGTTACATCGAAGAGCACGGTTCGGCGGTTGAAGTCAGACTGTTGCTCCATGGTCCGTCATGGGCTGTATTTATAGAGGGGATTCCTTTGTTCTTAGGTCCCTTTGTTCTAAGGATTGCTGACGCAGATTCCTTTGTTTGAAAGCGCTGACACTGCTTTTGCACACGGCACGACAGTGGCGGTTAAATCTCGGGTTACCGAGCGAAGATAAGGGCGAATTCTGCTCCTTATCTCTGCAGACTAAACATCCGGTCTTTGTTCTCTTCTCGTGAGAAGGAACAAAGGAATATTTCTCATAGTGGTTCTCTTCTCGCAGTGTTTCTCAAATTAAATGATATTAATTTATGAATAATGTCCTAAGACATGTACAATGTGATTATTAATAACTAACCATGATTTATCGATGGTAGTTAATCGGAATAAATGGAAATTAGAATCGATTATTACAATGAATGAAATAAATGACCTCTGGAAGAAGATATAATAATAATTGAGATATATATATGTATATATTTATATATACGTATATATATTTATGGATATAGCCGTGTTCGGGTTTAAACAGTCGGTGAGTGACCCCTGAGTGTAGGAAATGTATGGAATCAATTATAAAGCCAAAAATAAGTAAATTGACGTGTGATGGTAGTACATCGAACGTCGGTAATAATATTGGGGGTCATTCTCCGATGACAAAGGTAAGTATTCGAAGGAGTTTATGACGGCTTATCGTAACGTGGTAACATATCGACGTTGTCGGTAACGTCGGTTATTTAGGGTTTAATATTACCAGCAGTCGTTTATATATCGACTGGTGGTGGGTTGCTTGCCGAAGGTAAGCAACAATGGTAATCATTATTATTAAACGTTAATTGAATTTATTCAACGATAGAAATATTCTGAGAATTAAAAGGTTATCTTTTTCTTGGAATTTGAATAATAATAATAGTAATAATAATAATAATAATAATAATAATACCATGATTATGACATCGATAGTATAAAAAGATCGTGGATCTTTTGGAATGAAAATAATAATAATAATAATAAAGATATTGGAATCGCAGCGGAAAAAATAAGAGTTTGCGGAAACTTTGGCGCGAAAAAATTTGTGCGCAAGCAGGGGAAGCTGGCGAGAATATTACACCTCCCTCCCCGGGGAAATAAATTTTGGGCCTAAACGTCCAAAATTTATTTATGACGTGAACAATGTTTATTATTTTCACTGATGTCTTTCGGTAGGCACTTTCCACTAATTTGTATCGGTGCAGTAGTTGCGAAGCGCTTCCAGATCGACGGAGGCAGGCGTTCTCGAGGCTGGCTCTGGTCTGGGCTCTGGAGGGTCGTCTGGAGCGTTGGTAGTCGATGTCGATTTGTTTTTCAGGTGGACCAGAAGATTGGTGATTGAAGAGCAGATGGCTCCAAGGACGTGCAGTCCACAGCCATATACTGAATGTAGAGTGTATCCATTGATCAATATGCTGATTATGCTTTTAATTACCCTTATAATTAGGAAAATTCCTAAGAGGGCTGCGCTGATGGATCCAAATTCCATGAATCCGTTCCACATCCGGTTGATCGTGGAATCAGCGATCTTCTGCAAGGTATGCTCGTCCAAGAATCCTGAGAGGGATATCGAGCTTGATGATGCGTCGGAGGAGGCTGCGTTTCTTGCAATTTCGTTGATGACGGCTGGTTTTTCAGCCGGAAACATTATGTGGTCCCTTAATCTATCCAGTTCTGTCTGGGAATAGATTCCACTGGTAGCCAACGAAGTAGGTGTTAGGTATTTCCAATTTAATTGCGATACCGGCCTTGTCTTCTGAGGGGTCTCGGTTATCATCATTGTTGGTACTAGTTTGATCCATTGTTCGTCCACCTTGTAGATAGTGGGCAACAACGGGTTGCACTGCTTTCGGGTCCCAAACCGTGTGAGTATCCTGGTTTTTGGTGTCAGGAAATAACTCTGGTTATTATGGGTAACCGGGAGTTCGTTAAAGCAGTCTTCGGTTTTCCTTAGCTTTACTACCGCGGGTATACACTGTAGAATGTGTATCACTTCTCCGGAATTTACTGCGATGTATCCGGGTTGTTTAGTTATTATATAGGCAAATTCTTCAGGCATCAAGGCGACCAGAGAGAGTGCGTTTCGAAGGATTTGGTTTTCCGCTTCGCACTTTTGGATTATTATGGTTTTGTATAAAGCCGTAATTTGGCTTCTGATGTGCTTCTCGACGTAAATAAACTTGGAATTCATGTATGTGAAGATGTCCAAGTTGTCCGCAGGAATTGGTTGTTTCCTGATGATGGGGTTTCCAGCTTGAGTCTCGATGATGAACAGCCGTGGATGCTCCGTAGTTACGATGGAGTACCCACATTTATGATGGTCTCCGATTTTGGTGAGGGCGAACGTGATCTCGTTCGTCGTCAGGCTGTATATTACTGGATGTTGGACCGTGGAAGATTCTTCTTCTGTCTTCTCGGCTGGTCCTTCGTAAAGGACGTCGTACGACTTCAGTTCGCAGGCGTCTGTTGGTACTGGTTCCCAGAACGTGTATCCGGAATCGGAATCGATACACGAGGATCGAGATAGTTCACAGGTGGTGCCAGATGGAAGAATAATTTTGCCTTGTGCGCTCTTGACACGCGCTAGCTGACTCTTCAGCTTGATCTCTACCGTGGCGAGGACGAAGACGTTCGTCCACGTGCCATACGGATCGGAGTATGGTATGCCGGCACATGTTCCGTCTTGTCCTACGGAACCGGCCAATGTGATGGAGCGGTGAGTAGTAGCGTTGTTGGAAACACCGGTTATGACGGTGGTACCTAACGATATCGTTCCTTCTTCGTGTAGGCGACGGCAAGCTTCGTGGGTGACCTCGTGCAGGTATTCGGCCAAGCCGTTCTGCACAGCTGAGAGGTGCGAATGCATGCCGCAGTAGTTGATTGTCCTCCGAATGTTAATTTGGCATTGTATGACTGGCGTGTGGTCAAACTCCGCCAGCTGCAGAAGTTGTACGTATGTTGTGGTCGTCGTGATCTTTGGCCCTGGGGTTTTACATTCCTCCAAGTCGAGCAACGACACCGTGGTATGGTTTGTAGCGGGTCCTCCGCAGTCAAACCCAATAAGACATGTGGATGACGGCAACATCGTGGTGAAGATAAGCACGATGCAGCTCATTTGGTATAGTGGAGTGCGGCTTCTGCGTGGTCTTCTTGTCCGCGTAGAAGTCGTTTGCTTTGACTCCTGTTGTCGCTCCCAGATTAGCATGCGACGTATCGAGGTGGCTATTTCCTCGGCGAGGGGCCAGAACGGATCTCGTGGTGGTTCCCTCATACTGCAAAGAGACTTACTTTGCTATCTTACATTTGTTTTGGTGTACAATTCTTTCTTTTCTATCGCTAATCCTTAGCCTAAGGTTAGCGGGAGGCAGGACTTCCAAAATCTGATAGGGTCCTGTATACTGTTGGTCGAGCTTGTCCGTAGGCTCTTTTAAGAGGTAGACTAAGTCACCTGTAGTAAATTCTTGCGTCTTTAATTTTCTGTCATAATATTCTTTAGATTTGTGCTTGGACCGTATTAGATTTTGTCTAGCGGATTCCTGCACTTCGTTGAGCGTATCGAATAGATCGTTTAAATAATCTACGTATGTAACCGTCTCTCGTTCGTCGAGTTCGGGTTCGGAACTTGGGATTCTCGCGGTTCGGCCGAAGACAAGTTCGTGCGGGGTGTATCTGGTGCTCTCGTGTACACTTGTGTTGTACGAGAACATCGCCAGATCTAGCCACGTGTCCCAGTCTTTTCCTTTGTCCGTCTGTATTTTTAGGTATTCAGATAATACGTGATGCGATCTCTCTAGGGATCCATTTGATTGTGGCCTATACGCCGTGGTTTTATATTGTTTTATATTAAATCGTTTAGCTACTTGCTTCATGATTGCAGAGATCAGGTTACTACCTTGATCTGTTAAAATTGCTTTAGGAGCACCAAAAATACAGACTAGGCGCTTGAGGAATTGATCTGCGATGGCTATCGAAGACGTGTTACGCAGGGGTGCTGCAAGAGAATATTTTGTTAGTAGATCCTGCATGGTCAGGATATAGGAATAACCGGAGGAAGTGGTCGGTAACGGTCCCATGATATCGATGGCAACCTTATCGAAAGCACTTCCCGGAGTATCGGTTATTGTCATAGGTTGACGCGTTTTGACTCTAGTTAATTTTTTAAGTTGACAGGTCTTGCACGATCGTACATACTGTTGTACTTGTGCTTTCATGCCTGGCCAAATATACTTTTGACGAATGCGATTAAGAGTTTTCGAGACTCCTTTGTGTCCATTGATGACGGAGTCGTGTGTATTCGCGATAATAGCTGGACGGTCGGTTGCTGGAGGAACTCTAATGGTATTTGAACAGTAAGTAATTATGATTCGATAATTTTCGAATGTATCTCGAAGTTTTCTATTAAAGTAATACCACGAAACATCGCCTAGTGGATTGGTCTCGCGGATAGAGAAGCTTGAGAGATTGAGTTCGTCCAGGACCGAGCGTAACATACGCAATCCTGCAAGAGCTTGCATAAGATTGATTGGAGCTGTAGGACGCTCTTGTATTGGAATCGAGATAATGTATCTCTTATTAATGTTTCTGACGTGAGGCGAGTCCGGTACTATCTCGGTTGGTTCAGGAAGTAGACCAATTTCCTGTAACTCTCGCGCTCCGTTGCAGGCAGGAGTGCCCTGGTAGGTAAGGAAAACTACTAGGTTATCCTTTTGTATGGACAGAGGTTCCTTGGTTTTTACGATCTTCAGGAATTCGAATTGTGGTTCTCTGTCGAATATCTCCTGATCTTCGCTTTCTGAATCGGAGTCAGAGGTTGCGGAGTCAGAACTGTTGTCTTCCTCGTTATCCGTAGTCCTTGTTTGGTTCTGCGGTAGTGAGGTTGGATCGACTGTTTCTATTGGAAAGGGATCTGGTTCCCTTGATGTGGACGGCATTGGTTGAGGTTCCAATGGCGTTTCGATGGGACTACTTGTGGTATCCTGTGCTTCTTCGGAGCTGGATGGATCCATGGTTCTTCTTTCTTTAGAAGGTAGTTTTTCGATCGTTGTCTCGTCCCGTTTCCTCTTCTTCATCCTTTCGATGAACTGAGGCAAAGGCGTATGTGGTCTTGGTAGTTTCGGTTCATAGAGCATCTCGTCGTCAGATGACGAGATTTGTAGCGGTAATACGATGGCTGATTCTGGCGGATTGCGAGACAAAGCATCCGCGTTCAGATTTGTGACGCCTTGTTTGTATTTAATTTGATATTCGTATTCCGACAATTTAAGCTTCCATTTCCACAGTCTGGAAGTCGGATCTTTTATATTGTGAAGCCATGCCAACGGCTTGTGATCTGTAACTATTTGGAATTGTCGTCCGTATAAGTATGGACGAAAATGTGTAACGCAGTATACGACAGCTAAGCACTCTTTCTCGATGGTGCTGTATTTTTGTTCGTGTGGATTTAGGACTCTTGATGTGTAGGCGATTGGTAAATCTTTCCCTACATCTCCTTGGCTTAATATGCCTCCGATCGCGTATCCTGACGCGTCCGTTGTTAATACAAATGGTTTTGTGAAATCCGGAAACTGTAATATCGGTGATTGACAGAGCGTTTCCCGCAGTGTCTCAAAAGCTGCTTGTTGGGTTGGTCCCCAAACAAAAGGTTTGGTTTTCTTCAGCAGATCGGTGAGAGGTTTTGCGATTTTTGAGTAGTTTTTTATAAATCTGCGATAGTAGCCTGTGAGTCCTAGGAATTGCTTGATATTCTTCGGGTTTTTCGGTATTGGAAATTTCTTTACTGCTTCCAACTTCTTTGGATCGGGTTTAACACCGTTTTCGTTTAAAACGTGGCCTAAATATGCCACTTCTTTGCGCAAAAACTCACACTTGTCGGGTTGTAGCTTTACGTTTCCTTCTTTCAATCTCTCCATTAGTCGAGTAAATTTAATTTTGTGTTCTTGGAGAGACGAGGCATAAATAACGAAGTCGTCCATGTAAATAAATAGCTCCCAGCCCTGGAGTCCAGATAATAAATTATTCATATAGCGTTGAAACGTTGCTGGGGCGTTCTTGAGTCCAAACGGCATTCTTGTAAATTCAAAATGCCCATATGGCGTAGAAAATGCTGTCTTTTCTGCATCTTTCGGATCCATAGGTATCTGGTGGAATCCGGATGCTAGGTCGAGTACACTAAAGTACTTGGATCCTCCTACCTGGTCGAGAATTTCAGTGATGTTCGGTAGGGGATATGCGTCGCCTATGGTCTTTTCGTTTAGACCACGGTAATCTATGACAACTCTCCATTTTCTCTTCCCGGATGCGTCCATCTTCTTGGGGACTATCCAGATGGGCGAGTTGTATGGCGACATAGACGGTCGCACGATTCCGTCTCTAAGAAGCTCTTGAATCTGCCTGTTAATCTCTTCTTTGTGAACTGGAGGGAAGCGGTATTGCTTCGAATTTATTGGCAGGTTGTCGGTAGTCACTATTTGATGTGTGACTCCTTTGGCGTGCGAAAGAGGTTCTCCATTAAGGTGAAAACACTCTGGGTATCTCTCAACGAGATCGATTACGTGGAGTTTTTCCTCCGAATTTAGATGATCCAGACGCAACTGGCTTTTTATTTGATCCACACGGGATGGTCCTTGCTGGCCTTTCCTGACAGAGTGGATTTGAGAGGATCCCTTATCAGGGATATCAAAAGGAATGGATTCCAAAACTGGAATAGTCACCGTCACGTCCTTTGTAGTAGTATTATAACACCTGACATAGCCTCTTCCTTGGAGGTTGTCCGTAACACATTTTCCCAAAAAGACACCTTTCTCGAAGGTGTGTAATTCAATAAACCCGAATTTACGGTTTGAGTGTATTAGATAGAGCTGAATCGGCGTAACCGTTCGCTTTTTAAGTGTTATTTGGGTGGATTTGTAGAATGGTATGGTCCATTCGTTCCACTTTACGATCTTTCTGGCATAATCTACCTTGGCAGAATGAGTATGTAGGAAATCAGCGCCCAGGATTCCGTCATGCGGAATATTAAGAGCGTCATTAACGACAAAGAATGGGACTTTATACCCGAGGATATGTATGTGAACCTGACCCAATGTCGGGGCTAACCCATGTCCGATTCCCCTAAGGGCTGGACAATCATTGGTATCTAGGTTGTAATTGATTGGTAACGCTGATTTTTTAATAAGATTCACTTCGGCGCCAGAGTCGATCATTAAATGTATGGGAATTTCGGTGTTTTGTGGTTTGATGAGGACGGATGGTATTGACGTGAGATTGGTTTTCTTGAGGTTTATTCGTCGAATATGTGGTTGAGAAGGGTCTCGTCCTCCTCTTCCTCTTCTATTTCCTCCAAATTTTCTTGCTTCTTCTTCATGTTGGGCTTGTTGACCCTTTTGGGAGGTTCCTCTTCTTTGCGAGGTGGTTCCTTTTGAGGCGGCTTTAGTTCTTTCGCCAATGAATATGTTCCGCGGTTTTGTTGGTTCGGCCCATGTCCCGCGCGGTCGGCTGACGGGCCCTGACGGTTTCCCGTTTGTTCCGCTTTCTCGTATTCCTTACGAGCTTTTAGTCGGAAACAATCCTCGACAACGTGTCCCGGTTTCTTGCAATACCTACATTGCTTCGCCGGCGGAGGCGGGTCTCCAACGGGTTCCCTTGCATTGGGACGATATCCGTTGGGGTATCCGCGATCACGTTGGTATGGTCTCGGAACGTTGTTCCGGGATAAGTCGCGACTGTATGGCGGCTTATCTTGACGTTGGTTTCCAGGCCTCGGTGGTTGGTTCCGATTGTCCTGGGGATTTGAACGATTTCTGAAATTGTTATATTGATTCGAGGATCTGTTGAAGCGTGCCTGCTCGTCTTGAATGTCTGTGTGTAGTTTGATGGCGCGTTCAATCGCATCGTCCAACGAGGTGTATCCCTCGATGCGTAGACGAGTGGCTACGTCCGGAAGTAAGCCTTGTACGAAGGCTTCCAATGCTTCACATTGGATTTCGTGGATGGCTCGTGCGTCGAGCGATCCGTAGCGTTGTTTATCTCCGTCTAATATTAGATCGTGTAACTCCTGGATTTTGATTGCGAAATCCAGTACTGATTGATTATGAATTTGGTGGAGGCGGCTCAGCTCTCCCCGATAGAAGTTAGAACTTTTAAAAGGCGAGAATAATTTCCTGATCTTCTCGCATAATTGATTGACGGTATCGAAATGCGATCGGCCTATAATACGATAGGCGGGTCCTCGCAATTTATTTAGGATAGTTCGCACAAGTAACGGCTCGTCGCTCGCTGGCAAGAAATCACGAGCGCGATAGCACGAATCACAAAAGGGAATCACGCTCCCGCGTGATCCATCGAAGGTATTGATGCAGTCGGCAGCCTCCTTCACACGTCTGTGGATTCCAGAATGCAACGTATCTGCGCTGCCGTGTAATGGATCGGCGAGGTCCTCTCGTCCGGGTTGATTTTCTTGATGAGTAGTTGGAGGAGGGTGCCGGGGGACATTCGTTTGATGTCTTAATTCGCGAACTTCCGATACCAATTTTTCTACCATGCCCTGGAGTCTCTCGTGTTCCATGGTAAGCCGTACGCGATCCTGCTCGAATTCGCGTCGTTCCGCTTCCATGCGGGCGTTATTGTCGTGCAGTCTGTCTTCGAGTAACTGTTGTTCCTTCTCGTTTTGTAATTCTTGCTCCCTTAGTCGCTTTTCCTTAGCGGCTAATTGTTCGGCCATAGCTCGCAGTTCTTCGGGTGTGTACTCCGAAGATGCTGACCTAGTAGAGACTCCTTGCTTGGACATGATTAGCAAAATATATTAGAAACAATAAATGAAAGAAATATTAAGATTGTCCTTGAATTCAGCGGATTTGATTTATGGATTTCAGCGGATCCCACCGCTGTCACCAATTTTTATTTGTCACGGCCGACTCGGTTCGGACGGGCCGCGGCGATATTATAGGGGGGATCGGCCAGGAGTAGGAGCGGCTCTGCTCGAGGTCGATGTGAAGGATAAGAATGCCGGCAGGGGACGCCTCCGACAGGTAAGTATAGGTAGGTAATTTATAGGTTAGTAGAAAATATACCAGCTAGATGGCGGGTCAGTCGTCGGCGGTTGGTATCTTACCGACCGTCGGCGAGTGAACAGCTAACTGGCAGTTGGTAAAATTAGAACCGATGAATAATTTGCGTTTACTGTTTTAGGAAATGTGGGGTCCGCTGGTCGTCGAGGGACTTGGTACCTGCATACACCGGCCTACAAGTATCGCGACACAGAATGCTGATTGAAGAAAAGGACTTGTAAGAGGTAAGTTGAAATAATTGGAGCTTAGATATGGATTTAAGAGAATTCACAGTGTTTATTCGTCTTCTTGAGAATTGTTATACAATTGTTCGCACCATTGATATAATGATGGAGGAATAGGGTGGTCCCCAATATTAGTTGATTCTTTGATATATAATTGCAGGATATCACTGGGGATCTCTGAAGCGTAATTTGCCTTAAGGGCTCGATCGGTATCGATCACCGAAGTAGGAGACGAAGGCGGAGTTGCTGCTGGGGAAGGTACCCAATTTAAATGAACGTCCGGAGACAGCGGTGCGTCATCGACGGTAGAGCGATCGTATTGCAAATCGATCGTGGAAGCGTCAGAGAATGGTGAGTAGCAGGGTTCGTCCGGATGGGATGATCCTGCGAATACTTCTTCTAGCTCAGAGAATAGTTCCCTTATCAGACGTTTCGTTTCTAGACGCGCGCGATGTTTGACGCCGCACCTGCGTGTCTTCCGTCTACGCTGAACTCGTCCTCGAGACGATGTGGACTAATGAAAGGACCCAGGTGAGAATGCCTTTTCGGCTATTAAAACAACGATGAAATAAATGGAAATAATCCTTGTTGTTATACCTGTTTCTGATCCATGACGATTCTATCGAGGTTCGCCCGCTTAGAGCTGATCTGTGATCGCTACACGGCTACGAAACTAATGGGAAGAGAAACTCGCGTAGAGTACGAGAATGTAAGTATATTGAATATAAGAGACTCTGGGTCGAAGTCCAAAAGCGTCGAGGAGGGTTATTAATTAAATGTCTTTTGTTTGTTACAGGTCGTCGAACGTCGTGAGGATTCCCACGGAAAAAGGTAAGTATGAATAAAGTAAGGAATGGAACTACGGTGAAACAATGTAATATTAATGAATAGATCAATAAAAGGATTGTGTAAAAGAACGTCTTACGTATTCACGACGGCGTTATTAGATGAATGTAAAGAATCGATTATCGCTCGGATTTAATAAAATATAACATAGCTGAACGTTGATGAATGAGAGAGAGAGAGAGTGAGTGGCGATACCTTTGGGCAGCCTCTCGCTCAAGGGATAGTTGTAAGAGAGAGAGAAAAGCTATACCTTCAAACAGCTTCTCGCTCGATAGATTGTAGTAATAGATTAAAAGTGTGAGAGAGTACGGCTATACTAGACAGCTCTGTTACTCAGCGAAAATAAAGGAAAAATCAAGCGGTTCAGAATGTAAAGTAATAGCGAGAGTTAGAGGCTATACCTTTAAACAGCCTCTCAACTCGAGAGAAAAGTATACGATGTAAAAGTAGTAGAATGTCTTGAAGAAATGAGCGATGTCGATTGAAATTGTGTATTTGTAATCCTAAGATCAATAAAGTGAATTTGATTCAAAGTCAAAATTAATGATTTTTTAGTTCGCCGAAGTTCAGGATTGGACATGACCAAGGTACATAAATGGTTGGAAACATCAGCAACAACAATAAAAATAATATTTAATAAGATTCAAAGACTTACGCAGTAGTAGAATAACAAACTGATAATCCAATAACTTGTTTATAATATAATGTCTTATTCGTTGGCAAACACTGTGAGAAATGACTGTGGCAAATAGAAATCGAAGATTAAAGTATATAAATGTAGACTTGAAAGTATTTAAAGTAAAAGTGCATATATGGGTGACGGGGATAAACTATAAACAGTTTATCCAGTTTCACAAGGTTTGTTCGATCTATCCGGGATACGAGAAATCAAGTATAGAAGTGACTAAGTTCAATTGTATTCTGAGATGTCAAGTGAAAAAGAGGCTAAGTCTTTATAGAGTAAAATGAATTTAATTGTAATTGAGAGACTAAGTCTTTATTGGATTAAATGAAATTAATAGTAAATGAATCTAAGTCCTTATTGAATAAAAGGAAATAATTCATGGAAGAAACTAAGTTCTTATTGAATTAAATGAATTAAATCAGAAAAGGAAACTATGTCCTTAGCGAATAAAATGTAATAAATCCAAATGAGACTAAGTCCAATAAGAATTTAATGAAAAGAATCTAAGTTCTTTAAGCGAAAAATACAATTGAGTCTAAGTCCTTATTACGAAAAATATAAATGAGACTATGTCCCTTGATGAATTATTCACACAAAAACTAAGTCCGAATAGGTCGAAACACTTGTAGAAACTGTCACTGCACTGGAGAAGAACGTTACATCGAAGAGCACGGTTCGGCGGTTGAAGTCAGACTGTTGCTCCATGGTCCGTCATGGGCTGTATTTATAGAGGGGATTCCTTTGTTCTTAGGTCCCTTTGTTCTAAGGATTGCTGACGCAGATTCCTTTGTTTGAAAGCGCTGACACTGCTTTTGCACACGGCACGACAGTGGCGGTTAAATCTCGGGTTACCGAGCGAAGATAAGGGCGAATTCTGCTCCTTATCTCTGCAGACTAAACATCCGGTCTTTGTTCTCTTCTCGTGAGAAGGAACAAAGGAACGTTTCTCATAGTGGTTCTCTTCTCTCAGTGTTTCTCAAATTAAATGATATTAATTTATGAATAATGTCCTAAGACATGTACAATGTGATTATTAATAACTAACCATGATTTATCGATGGCAGTTGATCGGAATAAATGGAAATCGGTGACGGTTCTTACAATGAAAGAAATAAATGACCTCTGGAAGAAGATATAATAATAATTGAGATATATATATATGTATATATTTATATATACGTATATATATTTATGGATATAGCCGTGTTCGGGTTTAAATAGTCGGTGAGTGACCCCTGAGTGTAGGAAATGTATGGAATCAATTATAAAGACAAAAATAAGTAAATTGACGTGTGATGGTAATACATCGAACGTCAGTAATAATATTGGGGGTCATTCTCCGATGACAAAGGTAAGTATTCGAAGGAGTTTATAACGGCTTATCGTAACGTGGTAACATATCGACGTTGTCGGTAACGTCGGTTATTTAGGGTTTAATATTACCAGCAGTCGGTTATATATCGACTGGTGGTGGGTTGCTTGCCGAAGGTAAGCAACAATGGTAATCATTATTATTAAACGTTAATTGAATTTATTTAACGATAGAGATATTCTGAGAATTAAAAGATTATCCTTTTCTTGGAATTTGAATAATAATAACAGTAATAATAATAATAATAATAATAATAATACCATGATTATGACATCGATAATATAAAAAGATCGTGGATCTTTTGGAATGAAAATAATAATAATAATAATAAAGATACTGGAATCTTAGTGGAAAAAATAAGAGTTTGCGAAACTTTGGCGCGAAAAAATTTGTGCGCAAGCAGGGGAAGCTGGCGAGAATATTACACTTTTGCACAGTTTTGACGCTAAACGTGCGTTTCGTGCACCAAAACGCTGCTTTTGCAACGAAACGTGCGTTTCGTGCCCCAAAACGCTGCTTTTGCACAGTTTTAACGCAAAACGTGCGTTTCGTGCCCCAAAACGCTGCTTTTGCCCAGTTTTGACGCAAAACGTGCGTTTCGTGCACCAAAACGCTGCTTTTGCACAGTTTTGACGCAAAACGTGCGTTTCGTGCTCCAAAACGCTGCTTTTGCACAGTTTTTACGCTAAACGTGCGTTTCGTGCACCAAAACGCTGCTTTTGCACAGTTTTGACGCAAAACGTGCGTTTCGTGCCCCAAAACGCTGTTTTGCACAGTTTTGACGCAAAACGTGCGTTTCGTGCTCCAAAACGCTGCTTTTGCACAGTTTTGACGCAAAACGTGCGTTTCGTGCCCCAAAACGCTGCTTTTGCACAGTTTTGACGCTAAACGTGCGTTTCGTGCACCAAAACGCTGCTTTTGCAACGAAACGTGCGTTTCGTGCCCCAAAACGCTGCTTTTGCCCAGTTTTGACGCAAAACGTGCGTTTCGTGCACCAAAACGCTGCTTTTGCACAGTTTTGAAGCAAAACGTGCGTTTCGTGCCCCAAAACGCTGTTTTGCACAGTTTTGACGCAAAACGTGCGTTTCGTGCCCCAAAACGCTGTTTTGCACAGTTTTAACGCAAAACGTGCGTTTCGTGCACCAAAACGCTGCTTTTGCAACGAAACGTGCGTTTCGTGCCCCAAAACGCTGCTTTTGCACAGTTTTGACGCAAAACGTGCGTTTCGTGCACCAAAACGCTGCTTTTGCACAGTTTTGACGCAAAACGTGCGTTTCGTGCACCAAAACGCTGCTTTTGCACAGTTTTTACGCTAAACGTGCGTTTCGTGCACCAAAACGCTGCTTTTGCACAGTTTTGACGCTAAACGTGCGTTTCGTGCACCAAAACGCTGCTTTTGCAACGAAACGTGCGTTTCGTGCCCCAAAACGCTGCTTTTGCCCAGTTTTGACGCAAAACGTGCGTTTCGTGCACCAAAACGCTGCTTTTGCACAGTTTTGACGCAAAACGTGCGTTTCGCGCTCCAAAACGCTGCTTTTGCACAGTTTTGACGCAAAACGTGCGTTTCGTGCCCCAAAACGCTGCTTTTGCACAGTTTTGACGCAAAACGTGCGTTTCGTGCACGAAAACGCTGCTTTTGCACAGTTTTGACGCTAAGCGTGCGTTTCGTGCCCCAAAACGCTGCTTTTGCCCAGTTTAGACGCAAAACGTGCGTTTCGTGCCCCAAAACGCTGCTTTTGCACAGTTTTGACGCAAAACGTGCGTTTCGTGCTCCAAAACGCTGCTTTTGCACAGTTTTTACGCTAAACGTGCGTTTCGTGCCCCAAAACGCTGCTTTTGCACAGTTTTGACGCAAAACGTGCGTTTCGTGCACCAAAACGCTGCTTTTGCACAGTTTTGACGCAAAACGTGCGTTTCGTGCACCAAAACGCTGCTTTTGCACAGTTTTTACGCTAAACGTGCGTTTCGTGCACCAAAACGCTGCTTTTGCACAGTTTTGACGCTAAACGTGCGTTTCGTGCACCAAAACGCTGCTTTTGCAACGAAACGTGCGTTTCGTGCCCCAAAACGCTGCTTTTGCCCAGTTTTGACGCAAAACGTGCGTTTCGTGCACCAAAACGCTGCTTTTGCACAGTTTTGACGCAAAACGTGCGTTTCGCGCTCCAAAACGCTGCTTTTGCACAGTTTTGACGCAAAACGTGCGTTTCGTGCCCCAAAACGCTGCTTTTGCACAGTTTTAACGCAAATCGTGCGTTTCGTGCACCAAAACGCTGCTTTTGCACAGTTTTGACGCAAAACGTGCGTTTCGTGCCCCAAAACGCTGCTTTTGCACAGTTTTGACGCTAAACGTGCGTTTCGTGCCCCAAAACGCTGCTTTTGCACAGTTTTGACGCAAAACGTGCGTTTCGTGCACGAAAACGCTGCTTTTGCACAGTTTTGACGCTAAGCGTGCGTTTCGTGCCCCAAAACGCTGCTTTTGCCCAGTTTTGACGCAAAACGTGCGTTTCGTGCACCAAAACGCTGCTTTTGCACAGTTTTTACGCTAAACGTGCGTTTCGTGCACCAAAACGCTGCTTTTGCACAGTTTTGACGCAAAACGTGCGTTCCGTGCCCCAAAACGCTGTTTTGCACAGTTTTGACGCAAAACGTGCGTTTCGTGCTCCAAAACGCTGCTTTTGCACAGTTTTGACGCAAAACGTGCGTTTCGTGCCCCAAAACGCTGCTTTTGCACAGTTTTGACGCTAAACGTGCGTTTCGTGCACCAAAACGCTGCTTTTGCAACGAAACGTGCGTTTCGTGCCCCAAAACGCTGCTTTTGCCCAGTTTTGACGCAAAACGTGCGTTTCGTGCACCAAAACGCTGCTTTTGCCCAGTTTTGACGCAAAACGTGCGTTTCGTGCACCAAAACGCTGCTTTTGCACAGTTTTGACGCAAAACGTGCGTTTCGTGCTCCAAAACGCTGCTTTTGCACAGTTTTTACGCTAAACGTGCGTTTCGTGCACCAAAACGCTGCTTTTGCACAGTTTTGACGCAAAACGTGCGTTTCGTGCCCCAAAACGCTGTTTTGCACAGTTTTGACGCAAAACGTGCGTTTCGTGCTCCAAAACGCTGCTTTTGCACAGTTTTGACGCAAAACGTGCGTTTCGTGCCCCAAAACGCTGCTTTTGCACAGTTTTGACGCTAAACGTGCGTTTCGTGCACCAAAACGCTGCTTTTGCAACGAAACGTGCGTTTCGTGCCCCAAAACGCTGCTTTTGCCCAGTTTTGACGCAAAACGTGCGTTTCGTGCACCAAAACGCTGCTTTTGCACAGTTTTGAAGCAAAACGTGCGTTTCGTGCCCCAAAACGCTGTTTTGCACAGTTTTGACGCAAAACGTGCGTTTCGTGCCCCAAAACGCTGTTTTGCACAGTTTTAACGCAAAACGTGCGTTTCGTGCACCAAAACGCTGCTTTTGCAACGAAACGTGCGTTTCGTGCCCCAAAACGCTGCTTTTGCACAGTTTTGACGCAAAACGTGCGTTTCGTGCACCAAAACGCTGCTTTTGCACAGTTTTGACGCAAAACGTGCGTTTCGTGCACCAAAACGCTGCTTTTGCACAGTTTTTACGCTAAACGTGCGTTTCGTGCACCAAAACGCTGCTTTTGCACAGTTTTGACGCTAAACGTGCGTTTCGTGCACCAAAACGCTGCTTTTGCAACGAAACGTGCGTTTCGTGCCCCAAAACGCTGCTTTTGCCCAGTTTTGACGCAAAACGTGCGTTTCGTGCACCAAAACGCTGCTTTTGCACAGTTTTGACGCAAAACGTGCGTTTCGCGCTCCAAAACGCTGCTTTTGCACAGTTTTGACGCAAAACGTGCGTTTCGTGCCCCAAAACGCTGCTTTTGCACAGTTTTGACGCTAAACGTGCGTTTCGTGCACCAAAACGCTGCTTTTGCAACGAAACGTGCGTTTCGTGCCCCAAAACGCTGCTTTTGCACAGTTTTGACGCAAAACGTGCGTTTCGTGCACCAAAACGCTGCTTTTGCACAGTTTTGACGCAAAACGTGCGTTTCGTGCCCCAAAACGCTGCTTTTGCACAGTTTTAACGCAAATCGTGCGTTTCGTGCACCAAAACGCTGCTTTTGCACAGTTTTGACGCAAAACGTGCGTTTCGTGCCCCAAAACGCTGCTTTTGCACAGTTTTGACGCTAAACGTGCGTTTCGTGCCCCAAAACGCTGCTTTTGCACAGTTTTGACGCAAAACGTGCGTTTCGTGCACGAAAACGCTGCTTTTGCACAGTTTTGACGCTAAGCGTGCGTTTCGTGCCCCAAAACGCTGCTTTTGCCCAGTTTTGACGCAAAACGTGCGTTTCGTGCACCAAAACGCTGCTTTTGCACAGTTTTGACGCAAAACGTGCGTTTCGTGCCCCAAAACGCTGTTTTGCACAGTTTTGACGCAAAACGTGCGTTTCGTGCTCCAAAACGCTGCTTTTGCACAGTTTTGACGCAAAACGTGCGTTTCGTGCCCCAAAACGCTGCTTTTGCACAGTTTTGACGCTAAACGTGCGTTTCGTGCACCAAAACGCTGCTTTTGCAACGAAACGTGCGTTTCGTGCCCCAAAACGCTGCTTTTGCCCAGTTTTGACGCAAAACGTGCGTTTCGTGCACCAAAACGCTGCTTTTGCACAGTTTTGAAGCAAAACGTGCGTTTCGTGCCCCAAAACGCTGTTTTGCACAGTTTTGACGCAAAACGTGCGTTTCGTGCCCCAAAACGCTGTTTTGCACAGTTTTAACGCAAAACGTGCGTTTCGTGCACCAAAACGCTGCTTTTGCAACGAAACGTGCGTTTCGTGCCCCAAAACGCTGCTTTTGCACAGTTTTGACGCAAAACGTGCGTTTCGTGCACCAAAACGCTGCTTTTGCACAGTTTTGACGCAAAACGTGCGTTTCGTGCACCAAAACGCTGCTTTTGCACAGTTTTTACGCTAAACGTGCGTTTCGTGCACCAAAACGCTGCTTTTGCACAGTTTTGACGCTAAACGTGCGTTTCGTGCACCAAAACGCTGCTTTTGCAACGAAACGTGCGTTTCGTGCCCCAAAACGCTGCTTTTGCCCAGTTTTGACGCAAAACGTGCGTTTCGTGCACCAAAACGCTGCTTTTGCACAGTTTTGACGCAAAACGTGCGTTTCGCGCTCCAAAACGCTGCTTTTGCACAGTTTTGACGCAAAACGTGCGTTTCGTGCCCCAAAACGCTGCTTTTGCACAGTTTTGACGCTAAACGTGCGTTTCGTGCACCAAAACGCTGCTTTTGCAACGAAACGTGCGTTTCGTGCCCCAAAACGCTGCTTTTGCACAGTTTTGACGCAAAACGTGCGTTTCGTGCACCAAAACGCTGCTTTTGCACAGTTTTGACGCAAAACGTGCGTTTCGTGCCCCAAAACGCTGCTTTTGCACAGTTTTAACGCAAATCGTGCGTTTCGTGCACCAAAACGCTGCTTTTGCACAGTTTTGACGCAAAACGTGCGTTTCGTGCCCCAAAACGCTGCTTTTGCACAGTTTTGACGCTAAACGTGCGTTTCGTGCCCCAAAACGCTGCTTTTGCACAGTTTTGACGCAAAACGTGCGTTTCGTGCACGAAAACGCTGCTTTTGCACAGTTTTGACGCTAAGCGTGCGTTTCGTGCCCCAAAACGCTGCTTTTGCCCAGTTTTGACGCAAAACGTGCGTTTCGTGCACCAAAACGCTGCTTTTGCACAGTTTTGACGCAAAACGTGCGTTTCGTGCTCCAAAACGCTGCTTTTGCACAGTTTTGACGCAAAACGTGCGTTTCGTGCCCCAAAACGCTGCTTTTGCACAGTTTTGACGCTAAACGTGCGTTTCGTGCCCCAAAACGCTGCTTTTGCACAGTTTTGACGCTAAACGTGCGTTTCGTGCACCAAAACGCTGCTTTTGCAACGAAACGTGCGTTTCGTGCCCCAAAACGCTGCTTTTGCACAGTTTTGACGCAAAACGTGCGTTTCGTGCACCAAAACGCTGCTTTTGCACAGTTTTGACGAAAACGTGCGTTTCGTGCTCCAAAACGCTGCTTTTGCACAGTTTTGACGCAAAACGTGCGTTTCGTGGACCAAAACGCTGCTTTTGCACAGTTTTGACGCAAAACGTGCGTTTCGTGCCCCAAAACGCTGCTTTTGCCCAGTTTAGACGCAAAACGTGCGTTTCGTGCCCCAAAACGCTGTTTTGCACAGTTTTGACGCAAAACGTGCGTTTCGTGCACCAAAACGCTGCTTTTGCACAGTTTTGACGCAAAACGTGCGTTTCGTGCACCAAATCGCTGCTTTTGCACAGTTTTGACGCAAAACGTGCGTTTCGTGCACCAAAACGCTGCTTTTGCACAGTTTTTACGCTAAACGTGCGTTTCGTGCACCAAAACGCTGCTTTTGCACAGTTTTGACGCAAAACGTGCGTTTCGTGCCCCAAAACGCTGTTTTGCACAGTTTTGACGCAAAACGTGCGTTTCGTGCCCCAAAACGCTGTTTTGCACAGTTTTGACGCAAAACGTGCGTTTCGTGACCCAAAACGCTGCTTTTGCACAGTTTTGACGCTAAACGTGCGTTTCGTGCACCAAAACGCTGCTTTTGCACAGTTTTAACGCAAAACGTGCGTTTCGTGCCCCAAAACGCTGTTTTGCACAGTTTTGACGCAAAACGTGCGTTTCGTGCACCAAAACGCTGCTTTTGCACAGTTTTGACGCTAAACGTGCGTTTCGTGCACCAAAACGCTGCTTTTGCAACGAAACGTGCGTTTCGTGCCCCAAAACGCTGCTTTTGCCCAGTTTTGACGCAAAACGTGCGTTTCGTGCACCAAAACGCTGCTTTTGCCCAGTTTTGACGCAAAACGTGCGTTTCGTGCACCAAAACGCTGCTTTTGCACAGTTTTGACGCAAAACGTGCGTTTCGTGCTCCAAAACGCTGCTTTTGCACAGTTTTTACGCTAAACGTGCGTTTCGTGCACCAAAACGCTGCTTTTGCACAGTTTTGACGCAAAACGTGCGTTTCGTGCCCCAAAACGCTGTTTTGCACAGTTTTGACGCAAAACGTGCGTTTCGTGCTCCAAAACGCTGCTTTTGCACAGTTTTGACGCAAAACGTGCGTTTCGTGCCCCAAAACGCTGCTTTTGCACAGTTTTGACGCTAAACGTGCGTTTCGTGCACCAAAACGCTGCTTTTGCAACGAAACGTGCGTTTCGTGCCCCAAAACGCTGCTTTTGCCCAGTTTTGACGCAAAACGTGCGTTTCGTGCACCAAAACGCTGCTTTTGCACAGTTTTGAAGCAAAACGTGCGTTTCGTGCCCCAAAACGCTGTTTTGCACAGTTTTGACGCAAAACGTGCGTTTCGTGCCCCAAAACGCTGTTTTGCACAGTTTTAACGCAAAACGTGCGTTTCGTGCACCAAAACGCTGCTTTTGCAACGAAACGTGCGTTTCGTGCCCCAAAACGCTGCTTTTGCACAGTTTTGACGCAAAACGTGCGTTTCGTGCACCAAAACGCTGCTTTTGCACAGTTTTGACGCAAAACGTGCGTTTCGTGCACCAAAACGCTGCTTTTGCACAGTTTTTACGCTAAACGTGCGTTTCGTGCACCAAAACGCTGCTTTTGCACAGTTTTGACGCTAAACGTGCGTTTCGTGCACCAAAACGCTGCTTTTGCAACGAAACGTGCGTTTCGTGCCCCAAAACGCTGCTTTTGCCCAGTTTTGACGCAAAACGTGCGTTTCGTGCACCAAAACGCTGCTTTTGCACAGTTTTGACGCAAAACGTGCGTTTCGCGCTCCAAAACGCTGCTTTTGCACAGTTTTGACGCAAAACGTGCGTTTCGTGCCCCAAAACGCTGCTTTTGCACAGTTTTGACGCTAAACGTGCGTTTCGTGCACCAAAACGCTGCTTTTGCAACGAAACGTGCGTTTCGTGCCCCAAAACGCTGCTTTTGCACAGTTTTGACGCAAAACGTGCGTTTCGTGCACCAAAACGCTGCTTTTGCACAGTTTTGACGCAAAACGTGCGTTTCGTGCCCCAAAACGCTGCTTTTGCACAGTTTTAACGCAAATCGTGCGTTTCGTGCACCAAAACGCTGCTTTTGCACAGTTTTGACGCAAAACGTGCGTTTCGTGCCCCAAAACGCTGCTTTTGCACAGTTTTGACGCTAAACGTGCGTTTCGTGCCCCAAAACGCTGCTTTTGCACAGTTTTGACGCAAAACGTGCGTTTCGTGCACGAAAACGCTGCTTTTGCACAGTTTTGACGCTAAGCGTGCGTTTCGTGCCCCAAAACGCTGCTTTTGCCCAGTTTTGACGCAAAACGTGCGTTTCGTGCACCAACACGCTGCTTTTGCACAGTTTTGACGCAAAACGTGCGTTTCGTGCTCCAAAACGCTGCTTTTGCACAGTTTTGACGCAAAACGTGCGTTTCGTGCCCCAAAACGCTGCTTTTGCACAGTTTTGACGCTAAACGTGCGTTTCGTGCCCCAAAACGCTGCTTTTGCACAGTTTTGACGCTAAACGTGCGTTTCGTGCACCAAAACGCTGCTTTTGCAACGAAACGTGCGTTTCGTGCCCCAAAACGCTGCTTTTGCACAGTTTTGACGCAAAACGTGCGTTTCGTGCACCAAAACGCTGCTTTTGCACAGTTTTGACGCAAAACGTGCGTTTCGTGCTCCAAAACGCTGCTTTTGCACAGTTTTGACGCAAAACGTGCGTTTCGTGGACCAAAACGCTGCTTTTGCACAGTTTTGACGCAAAACGTGCGTTTCGTGCCCCAAAACGCTGCTTTTGCCCAGATTAGACGCAAAACGTGCGTTTCGTGCCCCAAAACGCTGTTTTGCACAGTTTTGACGCAAAACGTGCGTTTCGTGCACCAAAACGCTGCTTTTGCACAGTTTTGACGCAAAACGTGCGTTTCGTGCACCAAATCGCTGCTTTTGCACAGTTTTGACGCAAAACGTGCGTTTCGTGCACCAAAACGCTGCTTTTGCACAGTTTTTACGCTAAACGTGCGTTTCGTGCACCAAAACGCTGCTTTTGCACAGTTTTGACGCTAAACGTGCGTTTCGTGCACCAAAACGCTGCTTTTGCAACGAAACGTGCGTTTCGTGCCCCAAAACGCTGCTTTTGCCCAGTTTTGACGCAAAACGTGCGTTTCGTGCACCAAAACGCTGCTTTTGCACAGTTTTGACGCAAAACGTGCGTTTCGCGCTCCAAAACGCTGCTTTTGCACAGTTTTGACGCAAAACGTGCGTTTCGTGCCCCAAAACGCTGCTTTTGCACAGTTTTGACGCTAAACGTGCGTTTCGTGCACCAAAACGCTGCTTTTGCAACGAAACGTGCGTTTCGTGCCCCAAAACGCTGCTTTTGCACAGTTTTGACGCAAAACGTGCGTTTCGTGCACCAAAACGCTGCTTTTGCACAGTTTTGACGCAAAACGTGCGTTTCGTGCCCCAAAACGCTGCTTTTGCACAGTTTTAACGCAAATCGTGCGTTTCGTGCACCAAAACGCTGCTTTTGCACAGTTTTGACGCAAAACGTGCGTTTCGTGCCCCAAAACGCTGCTTTTGCACAGTTTTGACGCTAAACGTGCGTTTCGTGCCCCAAAACGCTGCTTTTGCACAGTTTTGACGCAAAACGTGCGTTTCGTGCACGAAAACGCTGCTTTTGCACAGTTTTGACGCTAAGCGTGCGTTTCGTGCCCCAAAACGCTGCTTTTGCCCAGTTTTGACGCAAAACGTGCGTTTCGTGCACCAAAACGCTGCTTTTGCACAGTTTTGACGCAAAACGTGCGTTTCGTGCTCCAAAACGCTGCTTTTGCACAGTTTTGACGCAAAACGTGCGTTTCGTGCCCCAAAACGCTGCTTTTGCACAGTTTTGACGCTAAACGTGCGTTTCGTGCCCCAAAACGCTGCTTTTGCACAGTTTTGACGCTAAACGTGCGTTTCGTGCACCAAAACGCTGCTTTTGCAACGAAACGTGCGTTTCGTGCCCCAAAACGCTGCTTTTGCACAGTTTTGACGCAAAACGTGCGTTTCGTGCACCAAAACGCTGCTTTTGCACAGTTTTGACGCAAAACGTGCGTTTCGTGCTCCAAAACGCTGCTTTTGCACAGTTTTGACGCAAAACGTGCGTTTCGTGGACCAAAACGCTGCTTTTGCACAGTTTTGACGCAAAACGTGCGTTTCGTGCCCCAAAACGCTGCTTTTGCCCAGTTTAGACGCAAAACGTGAGTTTCGTGCCCCAAAACGCTGTTTTGCACAGTTTTGACGCAAAACGTGCGTTTCGTGCACCAAAACGCTGCTTTTGCACAGTTTTGACGCAAAACGTGCGTTTCGTGCACCAAATCGCTGCTTTTGCACAGTTTTGACGCAAAACGTGCGTTTCGTGCACCAAAACGCTGCTTTTGCACAGTTTTTACGCTAAACGTGCGTTTCGTGCACCAAAACGCTGCTTTTGCACAGTTTTGACGCAAAACGTGCGTTTCGTGCCCCAAAACGCTGTTTTGCACAGTTTTGACGCAAAACGTGCGTTTCGTGCCCCAAAACGCTGTTTTGCACAGTTTTGACGCAAAACGTGCGTTTCGTGACCCAAAACGCTGCTTTTGCACAGTTTTGACGCTAAACGTGCGTTTCGTGCACCAAAACGCTGCTTTTGCACAGTTTTAACGCAAAACGTGCGTTTCGTGCCCCAAAACGCTGTTTTGCACAGTTTTGACGCAAAACGTGCGTTTCGTGCACCAAAACGCTGCTTTTGCACAGTTTTGAAGCAAAACGTGCGTTTCGTGCCCCAAAACGCTGTTTTGCACAGTTTTGACGCAAAACGTGCGTTTCGTG
Source organism: Stelis phaeoptera (assembly GCA_943735885.1). Classification (NCBI taxonomy): domain Eukaryota; kingdom Metazoa; phylum Arthropoda; class Insecta; order Hymenoptera; family Megachilidae; genus Stelis; species Stelis phaeoptera. The sequence goes on from CALSEM010000037.1 coordinate 111,880, forward strand.
CCCCAAAACGCTGTTTTGCACAGTTTTAACGCAAAACGTGCGTTTCGTGCACCAAAACGCTGCTTTTGCAACGAAACGTGCGTTTCGTGCCCCAAAACGCTGCTTTTGCACAGTTTTGACGCAAAACGTGCGTTTCGTGCACCAAAACGCTGCTTTTGCACAGTTTTGACGCAAAACGTGCGTTTCGTGCACCAAAACGCTGCTTTTGCACAGTTTTTACGCTAAACGTGCGTTTCGTGCACCAAAACGCTGCTTTTGCACAGTTTTGACGCTAAACGTGCGTTTCGTGCACCAAAACGCTGCTTTTGCAACGAAACGTGCGTTTCGTGCCCCAAAACGCTGCTTTTGCCCAGTTTTGACGCAAAACGTGCGTTTCGTGCACCAAAACGCTGCTTTTGCACAGTTTTGACGCAAAACGTGCGTTTCGCGCTCCAAAACGCTGCTTTTGCACAGTTTTGACGCAAAACGTGCGTTTCGTGCCCCAAAACGCTGCTTTTGCACAGTTTTGACGCTAAACGTGCGTTTCGTGCACCAAAACGCTGCTTTTGCAACGAAACGTGCGTTTCGTGCCCCAAAACGCTGCTTTTGCACAGTTTTGACGCAAAACGTGCGTTTCGTGCACCAAAACGCTGCTTTTGCACAGTTTTGACGCAAAACGTGCGTTTCGTGCCCCAAAACGCTGCTTTTGCACAGTTTTAACGCAAATCGTGCGTTTCGTGCACCAAAACGCTGCTTTTGCACAGTTTTGACGCAAAACGTGCGTTTCGTGCCCCAAAACGCTGCTTTTGCACAGTTTTGACGCTAAACGTGCGTTTCGTGCCCCAAAACGCTGCTTTTGCACAGTTTTGACGCAAAACGTGCGTTTCGTGCACGAAAACGCTGCTTTTGCACAGTTTTGACGCTAAGCGTGCGTTTCGTGCCCCAAAACGCTGCTTTTGCCCAGTTTTGACGCAAAACGTGCGTTTCGTGCACCAAAACGCTGCTTTTGCACAGTTTTGACGCAAAACGTGCGTTTCGTGCTCCAAAACGCTGCTTTTGCACAGTTTTGACGCAAAACGTGCGTTTCGTGCCCCAAAACGCTGCTTTTGCACAGTTTTGACGCTAAACGTGCGTTTCGTGCCCCAAAACGCTGCTTTTGCACAGTTTTGACGCTAAACGTGCGTTTCGTGCACCAAAACGCTGCTTTTGCAACGAAACGTGCGTTTCGTGCCCCAAAACGCTGCTTTTGCACAGTTTTGACGCAAAACGTGCGTTTCGTGCACCAAAACGCTGCTTTTGCACAGTTTTGACGCAAAACGTGCGTTTCGTGCTCCAAAACGCTGCTTTTGCACAGTTTTGACGCAAAACGTGCGTTTCGTGGACCAAAACGCTGCTTTTGCACAGTTTTGACGCAAAACGTGCGTTTCGTGCCCCAAAACGCTGCTTTTGCCCAGTTTAGACGCAAAACGTGCGTTTCGTGCCCCAAAACGCTGTTTTGCACAGTTTTGACGCAAAACGTGCGTTTCGTGCACCAAAACGCTGCTTTTGCACAGTTTTGACGCAAAACGTGCGTTTCGTGCACCAAATCGCTGCTTTTGCACAGTTTTGACGCAAAACGTGCGTTTCGTGCACCAAAACGCTGCTTTTGCACAGTTTTTACGCTAAACGTGCGTTTCGTGCACCAAAACGCTGCTTTTGCACAGTTTTGACGCAAAACGTGCGTTTCGTGCCCCAAAACGCTGTTTTGCACAGTTTTGACGCAAAACGTGCGTTTCGTGCCCCAAAACGCTGTTTTGCACAGTTTTGACGCAAAACGTGCGTTTCGTGACCCAAAACGCTGCTTTTGCACAGTTTTGACGCTAAACGTGCGTTTCGTGCACCAAAACGCTGCTTTTGCACAGTTTTAACGCAAAACGTGCGTTTCGTGCCCCAAAACGCTGTTTTGCACAGTTTTGACGCAAAACGTGCGTTTCGTGCACCAAAACGCTGCTTTTGCACAGTTTTGAAGCAAAACGTGCGTTTCGTGCCCCAAAACGCTGTTTTGCACAGTTTTGACGCAAAACGTGCGTTTCGTGCCCCAAAACGCTGTTTTGCACAGTTTTAACGCAAAACGTGCGTTTCGTGCACCAAAACGCTGCTTTTGCACAGTTTTGACGCTAAACGTGCGTTTCGTGCACCAAAACGCTGCTTTTGCAACGAAACGTGCGTTTCGTGCCCCAAAACGCTGCTTTTGCACAGTTTTGACGCAAAACGTGCGTTTCGTGCCCCAAAACGCTGCTTTTGCACAGTTTTGACGCAAAACGTGCGTTTCGTGGACCAAAACGCTGCTTTTGCACAGTTTTGACGCAAAACGTGCGTTTCGTGCCCCAAAACGCTGCTTTTGCCCAGTTTGGACGCAAAACGTGCGTTTCGTGCCCCAAAACGCTGTTTTGCACAGTTTTGACGCAAAACGTGCGTTTCGTGCACCAAAACGCTGCTTTTGCACAGTTTTGACGCAAAACGTGCGTTTCGTGCACCAAAACGCTGCTTTTGCATAGTTTTGACGCAAAACGTGCGTTTCGTGCACCAAAACGCTGCTTTTGCACAGTTTTTACGCTAAACGTGCGTTTCGTGCACCAAAACGCTGCTTTTGCACAGTTTTGACGCAAAACGTGCGTTCCGTGCCCCAAAACGCTGTTTTGCACAGTTTTGACGCAAAACGTGCGTTTCGTGCTCCAAAACGCTGCTTTTGCACAGTTTTGACGCAAAACGTGCGTTTCGTGCCCCAAAACGCTGCTTTTGCACAGTTTTGACGCTAAACGTGCGTTTCGTGCACCAAAACGCTGCTTTTGCAACGAAACGTGCGTTTCGTGCCCCAAAACGCTGCTTTTGCCCAGTTTTGACGCAAAACGTGCGTTTCGTGCACCAAAACGCTGCTTTTGCCCAGTTTTGACGCAAAACGTGCGTTTCGTGCACCAAAACGCTGCTTTTGCACAGTTTTGACGCAAAACGTGCGTTTCGTGCTCCAAAACGCTGCTTTTGCACAGTTTTTACGCTAAACGTGCGTTTCGTGCACCAAAACGCTGCTTTTGCACAGTTTTGACGCAAAACGTGCGTTTCGTGCCCCAAAACGCTGTTTTGCACAGTTTTGACGCAAAACGTGCGTTTCGTGCTCCAAAACGCTGCTTTTGCACAGTTTTGACGCAAAACGTGCGTTTCGTGCCCCAAAACGCTGCTTTTGCACAGTTTTGACGCTAAACGTGCGTTTCGTGCACCAAAACGCTGCTTTTGCAACGAAACGTGCGTTTCGTGCCCCAAAACGCTGCTTTTGCCCAGTTTTGACGCAAAACGTGCGTTTCGTGCACCAAAACGCTGCTTTTGCACAGTTTTGACGCAAAACGTGCGTTTCGTGCACCAAAACGCTGCTTTTGCACAGTTTTGACGCAAAACGTGCGTTTCGTGCACCAAATCGCTGCTTTTGCACAGTTTTGACGCAAAACGTGCGTTTCGTGCACCAAAACGCTGCTTTTGCACAGTTTTTACGCTAAACGTGCGTTTCGTGCACCAAAACGCTGCTTTTGCACAGTTTTGACGCAAAACGTGCGTTTCGTGCCCCAAAACGCTGTTTTGCACAGTTTTGACGCAAAACGTGCGTTTCGTGCCCCAAAACGCTGTTTTGCACAGTTTTGACGCAAAACGTGCGTTTCGTGACCCAAAACGCTGCTTTTGCACAGTTTTGACGCTAAACGTGCGTTTCGTGCACCAAAACGCTGCTTTTGCACAGTTTTAACGCAAAACGTGCGTTTCGTGCCCCAAAACGCTGTTTTGCACAGTTTTGACGCAAAACGTGCGTTTCGTGCACCAAAACGCTGCTTTTGCACAGTTTTGAAGCAAAACGTGCGTTTCGTGCCCCAAAACGCTGTTTTGCACAGTTTTGACGCAAAACGTGCGTTTCGTGCCCCAAAACGCTGTTTTGCACAGTTTTAACGCAAAACGTGCGTTTCGTGCACCAAAACGCTGCTTTTGCACAGTTTTGACGCTAAACGTGCGTTTCGTGCACCAAAACGCTGCTTTTGCAACGAAACGTGCGTTTCGTGCCCCAAAACGCTGCTTTGTCACGGCCGACTCGGTTCGGACGGGCCGCGGCGATATTATAGGGGGGATCGGCCAGGAGTAGGATCGGCTCTGCTCGAGGTCGATGTGAAGGATAAGAATGCCGGCAGGGGACGCCTCCGACAGGTAAGTATAGGTAGGTAATTTGTAGGTTAGTAGAAAATATACCAGCTAGATGGCGGGTCAGTCGTCGGCGGTTGGTATCTTACCGACCGTCGGCGAGTGAACAGCTAACTGGCAGTTGGTAAAATTAGAACCGATGAATAATTTGCGTTTACTGTTTTAGGAAATGTGGGGTCCGCTGGTCGTCGAGGGACTTGGTACCTGCATACACCGGCCTACAAGTATCGCGACACAGAATGCTGATTGAAGAAAAGGACTTGTAAGAGGTAAGTTGAAATAATTGGAGCTTAGATATGGATTTAAGAGAATTCACAGTGTTTATTCGTCTTCTTGAGAATTGTTATACAATTGTTCGCACCATTGATATAATGATGGAGGAATAGGGTGGTCCCCAATATTAGTTGATTCTTTGATATATAATTGCAGGATATCACTGGGGATCTCTGAAGCGTAATTTGCCTTAAGGGCTCGATCGGTATCGATCACCGAAGTAGGAGACGAAGGCGGAGTTGCTGCTGGGGAAGGTACCCAATTTAATGAACGTCCGGAGACAGCGGTGCGTCATCGACGGTAGAGCGATCGTATTGCAAATCGATCGTGGAAGCGTCAGAGAATGGTGAGTAGCAGGGTTCGTCCGGATGGGATGATCCTGCGAATACTTCTTCTAGCTCAGAGAATAGTTCCCTTATCAGACGTTTCGTTTCTAGACGCGCGCGATGTTTGACGCCGCACCTGCGTGTCTTCCGTCTACGCTGAACTCGTCCTCGAGACGATGTGGACTAATGAAAGGACCCAGGTGAGTATGCCTTTTCGGCTATTAAAACAACGATGAAATAAATGGAAATAATCCTTGTTGTTATACCTGTTTCTGATCCATGACGATTCTATCGAGGTTCGCCCGCTTAGAGCTGATCTGTGATCGCTACACGGCTACGAAACTAATGGGAAGAGAAACTCGCGTAGAGTACGAGAATGTAAGTATATTGAATATAAGAGACTCTGGGTCGAAGTCCAAAAGCGTCGAGGAGGGTTATTAATTAAATGTCTTTTGTTTGTTACAGGTCGTCGAACGTCGTGAGGATTCCCACGGAAAAAGGTAAGTATGAATAAAGTAAGGAATGGAACTACGGTGAAACAATGTAATATTAATGAATAGATCAATAAAAGGATTGTGTAAAAGAACGTCTTACGTATTCACAACGGCGTTATTAAATGAATGTAAAGAATCGATTATCGCTCGGATTTAATAAAATATAACATAGCTGAACGTTGATGAATGAGAGAGAGAGAGAGTGAGTGGCGATACCTTTGGGCAGCCTCTCGCTCAAGGGATAGTTGTAAGAGAGAGAGAAAAGCTATACCTTCAAACAGCTTCTCGCTCGATAGATTGTAGTAATAGATTAAAAGTGTGAGAGAGTACGGCTATACTAGACAGCTCTGTTACTCAGCGAAAATAAAGGAAAAATCAAGCGGTTCAGAATGTAAAGTAATAGCGAGAGTTAGAGGCTATACCTTTAAACAGCCTCTCAACTCGAGAGAAAAGTATACGATGTAAAAGTAGTAGAATGTCTTGAAGAAATGAGCGATGTCGATTGAAATTGTGTATTTGTAATCCTAAGATCAATAAAGTGAATTTGATTCAAAGTCAAAATTAATGATTTTTTAGTTCACCGAAGTTCAGGATTGGACATGACCAAGGTACATAAATGGTTGGAAACATCAGCAACAACAATAAAAATAATATTTAATAAGATTCAAAGACTTACGCAGTAGTAGAATAACAAACTGATAATCCAATAACTTGTTTATAATATAATGTCTTATTCGTTGGCAAACACTGTGAGAAATGACTGTGGCAAATAGAAATCGAAGATTAAAGTATATAAATGTAGACTTGAAAGTATTTAGAGTAAAGTGCATATATGGGTGACGGGGATAAACTATAAACAGTTTATCCAGTTTCACAAGGTTTGTTCGATCTATCCGGGATACGAGAAATCAAGTATAGAAGTGACTAAGTTCAATTGTATTCTGAGATGTCAAGTGAAAAAGAGGCTAAGTCTTTATAGAGTAAAATGAATTTAATTGTAATTGAGAGACTAAGTCTTTATTGGATTAAATGAAATTAATAGTAAATGAATCTAAGTCCTTATTGAATAAAAGGAAATAATTCATGGAAGAAACTAAGTTCTTATTGAATTAAATGAATTAAATCAGAAAAGGAAACTATGTCCTTAGCGAATAAAATGTAATAAATCCAAATGAGACTAAGTCCAATAAGAATTTAATGAAAAGAATCTAAGTTCTTTAAGCGAAAAATACAATTGAGTCTAAGTCCTTATTACGAAAAATATAAATGAGACTATGTCCCTTGATGAATTATTCACACAAAAACTAAGTCCGAATAGGTCGAAACACTTGTAGAAACTGTCACTGCACTGGAGAAGAACGTTACATCGAAGAGCACGGTTCGGCGGTTGAAGTCAGACTGTTGCTCCATGGTCCGTCATGGGCTGTATTTATAGAGGGGATTCCTTTGTTCTTAGGTCCCTTTGTTCTAAGGATTGCTGACGCAGATTCCTTTGTTTGAAAGCGCTGACACTGCTTTTGCACACGGCACGACAGTGGCGGTTAAATCTCGGGTTACCGAGCGAAGATAAGGGCGAATTCTGCTCCTTATCTCTGCAGACTAAACATCCGGTCTTTGTTCTCTTCTCGTGAGAAGGAACAAAGGAATATTTCTCATAGTGGTTCTCTTCTCGCAGTGTTTCTCAAATTAAATGATATTAATTTATGAATAATGTCCTAAGACATGTACAATGTGATTATTAGTAACTAACCATGATTTATCGATGGTAGTTAATCGGAATAAATGGAAATCGGTGACGGTTCTTACAATGAAAGAAATAAATGACCTCTGGAAGAAGATATAATAATAATTGAGATATATATATATGTATATATTTATATATACGTATATATATTTATGGATATAGCCGTGTTCGGGTTTAAATAGTCGGTGAGTGACCCCTGAGTGTAGGAAATGTATGGAATCAATTATAAAGACAAAAATAAGTAAATTGACGTGTGATGGTAATACATCGAACGTCAGTAATAATATTGGGGGTCATTCTCCGATGACAAAGGTAAGTATTCGAAGGAGTTTATAACGGCTTATCGTAACGTGGTAACATATCGACGTTGTCGGTAACGTCGGTTATTTAGGGTTTAATATTACCAGCAGTCGGTTATATATCGACTGGTGGTGGGTTGCTTGCCGAAGGTAAGCAACAATGGTAATCATTATTATTAAACGTTAATTGAATTTATTCAACGATAGAAATATTCTGAGAATTAAAAGGTTATCTTTTCTTGGAATTTGAATAATAGTAGTAGTAATAATAATAATAATAATAATAATACCATGATTATGACATCGATAATATAAAAAGATCGTGGATCTTTTGGAATGAAAATAATAATAATAATAATAAAGATACTGGAATCTTAGTGGAAAAAATAAGAGTTTGCGAAACTTTGGCGCGAAAAAATTTGTGCGCAAGCAGGGGAAGCTGGCGAGAATATTACACCTCCCTCCCCGGGGAAATAAATTTTGGGCCTAAACGTCCAAAATTTATTTATGACGTGAACAATGTTTATTATTTTCACTGATGTCTTTCGGTAGGCACTTTCCACTAATTTGTATCGGTGCAGTAGCTGCGAAGTGCTTCCAGATTGACAGAGGCAGACGTTCTTGAGGCTGGCTCTGGTCTGGGCTCTGGAGGGTCGTCTGGAGCGTTGGTAGTCGATGTCGATTTGTTTTTCAGGTGGACCAGAAGATTGGTGATTGAAGAGCAGATGGCTCCAAGGACGTGTAGTCCACAGCCATATACTGAATGTAGAGTGTATCCATTGATCAATATGCTGATTATGCTTTTAATTACCCTTATAATTAGGAAAATTCCTAAGAGGGCTGCGCTGATGGATCCAAATTCCATGAATCCGTTCCACATCCGGTTGATCGTGGAATCAGCGATCTTCTGCAAGGTATGCTCGTCCAAGAATCCTGAGAGGGATATCGAGCTTGATGATGCGTCGGAGGAGGCTGCGTTTCCTGCAATTTCGTTGATGACGGCTGGTTTTTCAGCCGGAAACATTATGTGGTCTCTTAATCTATCCAGTTCCGCCTGGGAATAGATTCCACTGGTAGCCAATGAAGTAGGTGTTAGGTATTTCCAATTTAATTGCGATACCGGCCTTGTCTTCTGAGGGGTCTCGGTTATCATCATTGTTGGTACTAGTTTGATCCATTGTTCGTCCACCTTGTAGATAGTGGGCAACAACGGGTTGCACTGCTTTCGGGTCCCAAACCGTGTGAGTATCCTGGTTTTTGGCGTCAGGAAATAACTCTGGTTATTATGGGTAACCGGGAGTTCGTTAAAGCAGTCTTCGGTTTTCCTTAGCTTTACTACCGCGGGTATACACTGTAGAATGTGTATCACTTCTCCGGAATTTACTGCGATGTATCCGGGTTGTTTAGTTATTATATAGGCAAATTCTTCAGGCATCAAGGCAACCAGAGAGAGTGCGTTTCGAAGGATTTGGTTTTCCGCTTCGCACTTTTGGATTATTATGGTTTTGTATAAAGCCGTAATTTGGCTTCTGATGTGCTTCTCGACGTAAATAAACTTGGAATTCATGTATGTGAAGATGTCCAAGTTGTCCGCAGGAATTGGTTGTTTCCTGATGATGGGGTTTCCAGCTTGAGTCTCGATGATGAACAGCCGTGGATGCTCTGTAGTTACGATGGAGTACCCACATTTATGATGGTCTCCGATTTTGGTGAGGGCGAACGTGATCTCGTTCGTCGTCAGGCTGTATATAACTGGATGTTGGACCGTGGAAGATTCTTCTTCTGTCTTCTCGGCTGGTCCTTCGTAAAGGACGTCGTACGACTTCAGTTCGCAGGCGTCTGTTGGTACTGGTTCCCAGAACGTGTATCCGGAATCGGAATCGATACACGAGGATCGAGATAGTTCACAGGTGGTGCCAGATGGAAGAATAATTTTGCCTTGTGCGCTCTTGACACGCGCTAGCTGACTCTTCAGCTTGATCTCTACCGTGGCGAGGACGAAGACGTTCGTCCACGTGCCATACGGATCGGAGTATGGTATGCCGGTGCATGTTCCGTCTTGTCTTACGGAACCGGCCAATGTGATGGAGCGGTGAGTAGTAGCGTTGTTGGAAACACCGGTTATGACGGTGGTACCTAACGATATCGTTCCTTCTTCGTGTAGGCGACGGCAAGCTTCGTGGGTGACCTCGTGCAGGTATTCGGCCAAGCCGTTCTGCACAGCTGAGAGGTGCGAATGCATGCCGCAGTAGTTGATTGTCCTCCGAATGTTAATTTGGCATTGTATGACTGGCGAGTGGTCAAACTCCGCCAGCTGCAGAAGTTGTACGTATGTTGTGGTCGTCGTGATCTTTGGCCCTGGGGTTTTACATTCCTCCAAGTCGAGCAACGACACCGTGGTATGGTTTGTAGCGGGTCCTCCGCAGTCAAACCCAATAAGACATGTGGATGACGGCAACATCGTGGTGAAGATAAGCACGATGCAGCTCATTTGGTATGGTGGAGTGCGGCTTCTGCGTGGTCTTCTTGTCCGCGTAGAAGTCGTTTGCTTTGACTCCTGTTGTCGCTCCCAGATTAGCATGCGACGTATCGAGGTGGCTATTTCCTCGGCGAGGGGCCAGAACGGATCTCGTGGTGGTTCCCTCATACTGCAAAGAGACTTACTTTGCTATCTTACATTTGTTTTGGTGTACAATTCTTTCTTTTCTATCGCTAATCCTTAGCCTAAGGTTAGCGGGAGGCAGGACTTCCAAAATCTGATAGGGTCCTGTATACTGTTGGTCGAGCTTGTCCGTAGGCTCTTTTAAGAGGTAGACTAAGTCACCTGTAGTAAATTCTTGCGTCTTTAATTTTCTGTCATAATATTCTTTAGATTTGTGCTTGGACCGTATTAGATTTTGTCTAGCGGATTCCTGCACTTCGTTGAGCGTATCGAATAGATCGTTTAAATAATCTACGTATGTAACCGTCTCTCGTTCGTCGAGTTCGGGTTCGGAACTTGGGATTCTCGCGGTTCTGCCGAAGACAAGTTCGTGCGGGGTGTATCTGGTGCTCTCGTGTACACTTGTGTTGTACGAGAACATCGCCAGATCTAGCCACGTGTCCCAGTCTTTTCCTTTGTCCGTCTGTATTTTTAGGTATTCAGATAATACGTGATGCGATCTCTCTAGGGATCCATTTGATTGCGGCCTATACGCCGTGGTTTTATACTGTTTTATATTAAATCGTTTAGCTACTTGCTTCATGATTGCAGAGATCAGGTTACTACCTTGATCTGTTAAAATTGCTTTAGGAGCACCAAAAATACAGACTAGGCGCTTGAGGAATTGATCTGCGATGGCTATCGAAGACGTGTTACGCAGGGGTGCTGCAAGAGAATATTTTGTTAGTAGATCCTGCATGGTCAGGATATAGGAATAACCGGAGGAAGTGGTCGGTAACGGTCCCATGATATCGATGGCAACCTTATCGAAAGCACTTCCCGGAGTATCGGTTATTGTCATAAGTTGACGCGTTTTGACTCTAGTTAATTTTTTAAGTTGACAGGTCTTGCACGATCGTACATACTGTTGTACTTGTGCTTTCATGCCTGGCCAAATATACTTTTGACGAATGCGATTAAGAGTTTTCGAGACTCCTTTGTGTCCATTGATGACGGAGTCGTGTGTATTCGCGATAATAGCTGGACGGTCGGTTGCTGGAGGAACTCTAATGGTATTTGAACAGTAAGTAATTATGATTCGATAATTTTCGAATGTATCTCGAAGTTTTCTATTAAAGTAATACCACGAAACATCGCCTAGTGGATTGGTCTCGCGGATAGAGAAGCTTGAGAGATTGAGTTCGTCCAGGACCGAGCGTAACATACGCAATCCTGCAAGAGCTTGCGTAAGATTGATTGGAGCTGTAGGACGCTCTTGTATTGGAATCGAGATAATGTATCTCTTATTAATGTTTCTGACGTGAGGCGAGTCCGGTACTATCTCGGTTGGTTCAGGAAGTAGACCAATTTCCTGTAACTCTCGCGCTCCGTTGCAGGCAGGAGTGCCCTGGTAGGTAAGGAAAACTACTAGGTTATCCTTTTGTATGGACAGAGGTTCCTTGGTTTTTACGATCTTCAGGAATTCAAATTGTGGTTCTCTGTCGAATATCTCCTGATCTTCGCTTTCTGAATCGGAGTCAGAGGTTGCGGAGTCAGAACTGTTGTCTTCCTCGTTATCCGTAGTCCTTGTTTGGTTCTGCGGTGGTGAGGTTGGATCGACTGTTTCTATTGGAAAGGGATCTGGTTCCCTTGATGTGGACGGCATTGGTTGAGGTTCCAATGGCGTTTCGATGGGACTACTTGTGGTATCCCGTGCTTCTTCGGAGCTGGATGGATCCATGGTTCTTCTTTCTTTAGAAGGTAGTTTTTCGATCGTTGTCTCGTCCCGTTTCCTCTTCTTCATCCTTTCGATGAACTGAGGCAAAGGCGTATGTGGTCTTGGTAGTTTCGGTTCATAGAGCATCTCGTCGTCAGATGACGAGATTTGTAGCGGTAATACGATGGCTGATTCTGGCGGATTGCGAGACAAAGCATCCGCGTTCAGATTTGTGACGCCTTGTTTGTATTTAATTTGATATTCGTATTCCGACAATTTAAGCTTCCATTTCCACAGTCTGGAAGTCGGATCTTTTATATTGTGAAGCCATGCCAACGGCTTGTGATCTGTAACTATTTGGAATTGTCGTCCGTATAAGTATGGACGAAAATGTGTAACGCAGTATACGACAGCTAAGCACTCTTTCTCGATGGTGCTGTATTTTTGTTCGTGTGGATTTAGGACTCTTGACGTGTAGGCGATTGGTAAATCTTTCCCTACATCTCCTTGGCTTAATATGCCTCCGATCGCGTATCCTGACGCGTCCGTTGTTAATACAAATGGTTTTGTGAAATCCGGAAACTGTAATATCGGTGATTGACAGAGCGTTTCCCGCAGTGTCTCAAAAGCTGCTTGTTGGGTTGGTCCCCAAACAAAAGGTTTGGTTTTCTTCAGCAGATCGGTGAGAGGTTTTGCGATTTTTGAGTAGTTTTTTATAAATCTGCGATAGTAGCCTGTGAGTCCTAGGAATTGCTTGATATTCTTCGGGTTTTTCGGTATTGGAAATTTCTTTACTGCTTCCAACTTCTTTGGATCGGGTTTAACACCGTTTTCGTTTAAAACGTGGCCTAAATATGCCACTTCTTTGCGCAAAAACTCACACTTGTCGGGTTGTAGCTTTACGTTTCCTTCTTTCAATCTCTCCATTAGTCGAGTAAATTTAATTTTGTGTTCCTGGAGAGACGAGGCATAAATAACGAAGTCGTCCATGTAAATAAATAGCTCCCAGCCCTGGAGTCCAGATAATAAATTATTCATATAGCGTTGAAACGTTGCTGGGGCGTTCTTGAGTCCAAACGGCATTCTTGTAAATTCAAAATGCCCATATGGCGTAGAAAATGCTGTCTTTTCTGCATCTTTCGGATCCATAGGTATCTGGTGGAATCCGGATGCTAGGTCGAGTACACTAAAGTACTTGGATCCTCCTACCTGGTCGAGAATTTCAGTGATGTTCGGTAGGGGATATGCGTCGCCTATGGTCTTTTCGTTTAGACCACGGTAATCTATGACAACTCTCCATTTTCTCTTCCCGGATGCGTCCATCTTCTTGGGGACTATCCAGATGGGCGAGTTGTATGGCGACATAGACGGTCGCACGATTCCGTCTCTAAGAAGCTCTTGAATCTGCCTGTTAATCTCTTCTTTGTGAACTGGAGGGAAGCGGTATTGCTTCGAATTTATTGGCAGGTTGTCGGTAGTCACTATTTGATGTGTGACTCCTTTGGCGTGCGAAAGAGGTTCTCCATTAAGGTGAAAACACTCTGGGTATCTCTCAACGAGATCGATTACGTGGAGTTTTTCCTCCGAATTTAGATGATCCAGACGCAACTGGCTTTTTATTTGATCCACACGGGATGGTCCTTGCTGGCCTTTCCTGACAGAGTGGATTTGAGAGGATCCCTTATCAGGGATATCAAAAGGAATGGATTCCAAAACTGGAATAGTCACCGTCACGTCCTTTGTAGTAGTATTATAACACCTGACATAGCCTCTTCCTTGGAGGTTGTCCGTAACACATTTTCCCAAAAAGACACCTTTCTCGAAGGTGTGTAATTCAATAAACCCGAATTTACGGTTTGAGTGTATTAGATAGAGCTGAATCGGCGTAACCGTTCGCTTTTTAAGTGTTATTTGGGTGGATTTGTAGAATGGTATGGTCCATTCGTTCCACTTTACGATCTTTCTGGCATAATCTACCTTGGCAGAATGAGTATGTAGGAAATCAGCGCCCAGGATTCCGTCATGCGGAATATTAAGAGCGTCATTAACGACAAAGAATGGGACTTTATACCCGAGGATATGTATGTGAACCTGACCCAATGTCGGGGCTAACCCATGTCCGATTCCCCTAAGGGCTGGACAATCATTGGTATCTAGGTTGTAATTGATTGGTAACGCTGATTTTTTAATAAGATTCACTTCGGCGCCAGAGTCGATCATTAAATGTATGGGAATTTCGGTGTTTTGTGGTTTGATGAGGACGGATGGTATTGACGTGAGATTGGTTTTCTTGAGGTTTATTCGTCGAATATGTGGTTGAGAAGGGTCTCGTCCTCCTCTTCCTCTTCTATTTCCTCCAAATTTTCTTGCTTCTTCTTCATGTTGGGCTTGTTGACCCTTTTGGGAGGTTCCTCTTCTTTGCGAGGTGGTTCCTTTTGAGGCGGCTTTAGTTCTTTCGCCAATGAATATGTTCCGCGGTTTTGTTGGTTCGGCCCATGTCCCGCGCGGTCGGCTGACGGGCCCTGACGGTTTCCCGTTTGTTCCGCTTTCTCGTATTCCTTACGAGCTTTTAGTCGGAAACAATCCTCGACAACGTGTCCCGGTTTCTTGCAATACCTACATTGCTTCGCCGGCGGAGGCGGGTCTCCAACGGGTTCCCTTGCATTGGGACGATATCCGTTGGGGTATTCGCGATCACGTTGGTATGGTCTCGGAACGTTGTTCCGGGATAAGTCGCGACTGTATGGCGGCTTATCTTGACGTTGGTTTCCAGGCCTCGGTGGTTGGTTCCGATTGTCCTGGGGATTCGAACGATTTTTAAAATTGTTATATTGATTCGAGGATCTGTTGAAGCGTGCCTGCTCGTCTTGAATGTCTGTGTGTAGTTTGATGGCGCGTTCAATCGCGTCGTCCAACGAGGTGTATCCCTCGATGCGTAGACGAGTGGCTACGTCCGGAAGTAAGCCTTGTACGAAGGCTTCCAATGCTTCACATTGGATTTCGTGGATGGCTCGTGCGTCGAGCGATCCGTAGCGTTGTTTATCTCCGTCTAATATTAGATCGTGTAACTCCTGGATTTTGATTGCGAAATCCAGTACTGATTGATTATGAATTTGGTGGAGGCGGCTCAGCTCTCCCCGATAGAAGTTAGAACTTTTAAAAGGCGAGAATAATTTCCTGATCTTCTCGCATAATTGATTGACGGTATCGAAATGCGATCGGCCTATAATACGATAGGCGGGTCCTCGCAATTTATTTAGGATAGTTCGCACAAGTAACGGCTCGTCGCTCGCTGGCAAGAAATCACGAGCGCGATAGCACGAATCACGAAAGGGGATCACGCTCCCGCGTGATCCATCGAAGGTATTGATGCAGTCGGCAGCCTCCTTCACACGTCTGTGGATTCCAGAATGCAACGTATCTGCGCTGCCGTGTAATGGTTCGGCGAGGTCCTCTCGTCCGGGTTGATTTTCTTGATGAGTAGTTGGAGGAGGGTGCCGGGGGACATTCGTTTGATGTCTTAATTCGCGAACTTCCGATACCAATTTTTCTACCATGCCCTGGAGTCTCTCGTGTTCCATGGTAAGCCGTACGCGATCCTGCTCGAATTCGCGTCGTTCCGCTTCCATGCGGGCGTTATTGTCGTGCAGTCTGTCTTCGAGTAACTGTTGTTCCTTCTCGTTTTGTAATTCTTGCTCCCTTAGTCGCTTTTCCTTAGCGGCTAATTGTTCGGCCATAGCTCGCAGTTCTTCGGGTGTGTACTCCGAAGATGCTGACCTAGTAGAGACTCCTTGCTTGGACATGATTAGCAAAATATATTAGAAACAATAAATGAAAGAAATATTAAGATTGTCCTTGAATTCAGCGGATTTGATTTATGGATTTCAGCGGATCCCACCGCTGTCACCAATTTTTATTTGTCACGGCCGACTCGGTTCGGACGGGCCGCGGCGATATTATAGGGGGGATCGGCCAGGAGTAGGAGCGGCTCTGCTCGAGGTCGATGTGAAGGATAAGAATGCCGGCAGGGGACGCCTCCGACAGGTAAGTATAGGTAGGTAATTTGTAGGTTAGTAGAAAATATACCAGCTAGATGGCGGGTCAGTCGTCGGCGGTTGGTATCTTACCGACCGTCGGCGAGTGAACAGCTAACTGGCAGTTGGTAAAATTAGAACCGATGAATAATTTGCGTTTACTGTTTTAGGAAATGTGGGGTCCGCTGGTCGTCGAGGGACTTGGTACCTGCATACACCGGCCTACAAGTATCGCGACACAGAATGCTGATTGAAGAAAAGGACTTGTAAGAGGTAAGTTGAAATAATTGGAGCTTAGATATGGATTTAAGAGAATTCACAGTGTTTATTCGTCTTCTTGAGAATTGTTATACAATTGTTCGCACCATTGATATAATGATGGAGGAATAGGGTGGTCCCCAATATTAGTTGATTCTTTGATATATAATTGCAGGATATCACTGGGGATCTCTGAAGCGTAATTTGCCTTAAGGGCTCGATCGGTATCGATCACCGAAGTAGGAGACGAAGGCGGAGTTGCTGCTGGGGAAGGTACCCAATTTAATGAACGTCCGGAGACAGCGGTGCGTCATCGACGGTAGAGCGATCGTATTGCAAATCGATCGTGGAAGCGTCAGAGAATGGTGAGTAGCAGGGTTCGTCCGGATGGGATGATCCTGCGAATACTTCTTCTAGCTCAGAGAATAGTTCCCTTATCAGACGTTTCGTTTCTAGACGCGCGCGATGTTTGACGCCGCACCTGCGTGTCTTCCGTCTACGCTGAACTCGTCCTCGAGACGATGTGGACTAATGAAAGGACCCAGGTGAGTATGCCTTTTCGGCTATTAAAACAACGATGAAATAAATGGAAATAATCCTTGTTGTTATACCTGTTTCTGATCCATGACGATTCTATCGAGGTTCGCCCGCTTAGAGCTGATCTGTGATCGCTACACGGCTACGAAACTAATGGGAAGAGAAACTCGCGTAGAGTACGAGAATGTAAGTATATTGAATATAAGAGACTCTGGGTCGAAGTCCAAAAGCGTCGAGGAGGGTTATTAATTAAATGTCTTTTGTTTGTTACAGGTCGTCGAACGTCGTGAGGATTCCCACGGAAAAAGGTAAGTATGAATAAAGTAAGGAATGGAACTACGGTGAAACAATGTAATATTAATGAATAGATCAATAAAAGGATTGTGTAAAAGAACGTCTTACGTATTCACAACGGCGTTATTAAATGAATGTAAAGAATCGATTATCGCTCGGATTTAATAAAATATAACATAGCTGAACGTTGATGAATGAGAGAGAGAGAGAGTGAGTGGCGATACCTTTGGGCAGCCTCTCGCTCAAGGGATAGTTGTAAGAGAGAGAGAAAAGCTATACCTTCAAACAGCTTCTCGCTCGATAGATTGTAGTAATAGATTAAAAGTGTGAGAGAGTACGGCTATACTAGACAGCTCTGTTACTCAGCGAAAATAAAGGAAAAATCAAGCGGTTCAGAATGTAAAGTAATAGCGAGAGTTAGAGGCTATACCTTTAAACAGCCTCTCAACTCGAGAGAAAAGTATACGATGTAAAAGTAGTAGAATGTCTTGAAGAAATGAGCGATGTCGATTGAAATTGTGTATTTGTAATCCTAAGATCAATAAAGTGAATTTGATTCAAAGTCAAAATTAATGATTTTTTAGTTCACCGAAGTTCAGGATTGGACATGACCAAGGTACATAAATGGTTGGAAACATCAGCAACAACAATAAAAATAATATTTAATAAGATTCAAAGACTTACGCAGTAGTAGAATAACAAACTGATAATCCAATAACTTGTTTATAATATAATGTCTTATTCGTTGGCAAACACTGTGAGAAATGACTGTGGCAAATAGAAATCGAAGATTAAAGTATATAAATGTAGACTTGAAAGTATTTAGAGTAAAGTGCATATATGGGTGACGGGGATAAACTATAAACAGTTTATCCAGTTTCACAAGGTTTGTTCGATCTATCCGGGATACGAGAAATCAAGTATAGAAGTGACTAAGTTCAATTGTATTCTGAGATGTCAAGTGAAAAAGAGGCTAAGTCTTTATAGAGTAAAATGAATTTAATTGTAATTGAGAGACTAAGTCTTTATTGGATTAAATGAAATTAATAGTAAATGAATCTAAGTCCTTATTGAATAAAAGGAAATAATTCATGGAAGAAACTAAGTTCTTATTGAATTAAATGAATTAAATCAGAAAAGGAAACTATGTCCTTAGCGAATAAAATGTAATAAATCCAAATGAGACTAAGTCCAATAAGAATTTAATGAAAAGAATCTAAGTTCTTTAAGCGAAAAATACAATTGAGTCTAAGTCCTTATTACGAAAAATATAAATGAGACTATGTCCCTTGATGAATTATTCACACAAAAACTAAGTCCGAATAGGTCGAAACACTTGTAGAAACTGTCACTGCACTGGAGAAGAACGTTACATCGAAGAGCACGGTTCGGCGGTTGAAGTCAGACTGTTGCTCCATGGTCCGTCATGGGCTGTATTTATAGAGGGGATTCCTTTGTTCTTAGGTCCCTTTGTTCTAAGGATTGCTGACGCAGATTCCTTTGTTTGAAAGCGCTGACACTGCTTTTGCACACGGCACGACAGTGGCGGTTAAATCTCGGGTTACCGAGCGAAGATAAGGGCGAATTCTGCTCCTTATCTCTGCAGACTAAACATCCGGTCTTTGTTCTCTTCTCGTGAGAAGGAACAAAGGAATATTTCTCATAGTGGTTCTCTTCTCGCAGTGTTTCTCAAATTAAATGATATTAATTTATGAATAATGTCCTAAGACATGTACAATGTGATTATTAGTAACTAACCATGATTTATCGATGGTAGTTAATCGGAATAAATGGAAATCGGTGACGGTTCTTACAATGAAAGAAATAAATGACCTCTGGAAGAAGATATAATAATAATTGAGATATATATATATGTATATATTTATATATACGTATATATATTTATGGATATAGCCGTGTTCGGGTTTAAATAGTCGGTGAGTGACCCCTGAGTGTAGGAAATGTATGGAATCAATTATAAAGACAAAAATAAGTAAATTGACGTGTGATGGTAATACATCGAACGTCAGTAATAATATTGGGGGTCATTCTCCGATGACAAAGGTAAGTATTCGAAGGAGTTTATAACGGCTTATCGTAACGTGGTAACATATCGACGTTGTCGGTAACGTCGGTTATTTAGGGTTTAATATTACCAGCAGTCGGTTATATATCGACTGGTGGTGGGTTGCTTGCCGAAGGTAAGCAACAATGGTAATCATTATTATTAAACGTTAATTGAATTTATTCAACGATAGAAATATTCTGAGAATTAAAAGGTTATCTTTTCTTGGAATTTGAATAATAGTAGTAGTAATAATAATAATAATAATAATAATACCATGATTATGACATCGATAATATAAAAAGATCGTGGATCTTTTGGAATGAAAATAATAATAATAATAATAAAGATACTGGAATCTTAGTGGAAAAAATAAGAGTTTGCGAAACTTTGGCGCGAAAAAATTTGTGCGCAAGCAGGGGAAGCTGGCGAGAATATTACAGCTTTTGCACAGTTTTGACGCAAAACGTGCGTTTCATGCCCCAAAACGCTGTTTTGCACAGTTTTAACGCAAAACGTGCGTTTCGTGCACCAAAACGCTGCTTTTGCACAGTTTTGACGCTAAACGTGCGTTTCGTGCACCAAAACGCTGCTTTTGCAACGAAACGTGCGTTTCGTGCCCCAAAACGCTGCTTTTGCACAGTTTTGACGCAAAACGTGCGTTTCGTGCTCCAAAACGCTGCTTTTGCACAGTTTTGACGCAAAACGTGCGTTTCGTGCCCCAAAACGCTGCTTTTGCACAGTTTTGACGCTAAACGTGCGTTTCGTGCACCAAAACGCTGCTTTTGCAACGAAACGTGCGTTTCGTGCCCCAAAACGCTGCTTTTGCCCAGTTTTGACGCAAAACGTGCGTTTCGTGCACCAAAACGCTGCTTTTGCCCAGTTTTGACGCAAAACGTGCGTTTCGTGCACCAAAACGCTGCTTTTGCACAGTTTTGACGCAAAACGTGCGTTTCGTGCTCCAAAACGCTGCTTTTGCACAGTTTTTACGCTAAACGTGCGTTTCGTGCACCAAAACGCTGCTTTTGCACAGTTTTGACGCAAAACGTGCGTTTCGTGCCCCAAAACGCTGTTTTGCACAGTTTTGACGCAAAACGTGCGTTTCGTGCTCCAAAACGCTGCTTTTGCACAGTTTTGACGCAAAACGTGCGTTTCGTGCCCCAAAACGCTGCTTTTGCACAGTTTTGACGCTAAACGTGCGTTTCGTGCACCAAAACGCTGCTTTTGCAACGAAACGTGCGTTTCGTGCCCCAAAACGCTGCTTTTGCCCAGTTTTGACGCAAAACGTGCGTTTCGTGCACCAAAACGCTGCTTTTGCACAGTTTTGAAGCAAAACGTGCGTTTCGTGCACCAAAACGCTGCTTTTGCAACGAAACGTGCGTTTCGTGCCCCAAAACGCTGCTTTTGCACAGTTTTGACGCAAAACGTGCGTTTCGTGCCCCAAAACGCTGTTTTGCACAGTTTTGACGCAAAACGTGCGTTTCGTGCCCCAAAACGCTGTTTTGCACAGTTTTAACGCAAAACGTGCGTTTCGTGCACCAAAACGCTGCTTTTGCACAGTTTTGACGCTAAACGTGCGTTTCGTGCACCAAAACGCTGTTTTGCACAGTTTTGACGCAAAACGTGCGTTTCGTGCACCAAAACGCTGCTTTTGCACAGTTTTGACGCAAAACGTGCGTTTCGTGCACCAAAACGCAGCTTTTGCACAGTTTTGACGCAAAACGTGCGTTTCGTGCACCAAAACGCTGCTTTTGCACAGTTTTTACGCTAAACGTGCGTTTCGTGCACCAAAACGCTGCTTTTGCACAGTTTTGACGCAAAACGTGCGTTCCGTGCCCCAAAACGCTGTTTTGCACAGTTTTGACGCAAAACGTGCGTTTCGTGCTCCAAAACGCTGCTTTTGCACAGTTTTGACGCAAAACGTGCGTTTCGTGCCCCAAAACGCTGCTTTTGCACAGTTTTGACGCTAAACGTGCGTTTCGTGCACCAAAACGCTGCTTTTGCAACGAAACGTGCGTTTCGTGCCCCAAAACGCTGCTTTTGCACAGTTTTGACGCAAAACGTGCGTTTCGTGCACCAAAACGCTGCTTTTGCACAGTTTTGACGCAAAACGTGCGTTTCGTGCACCAAAACGCTGCTTTTGCACAGTTTTTACGCTAAACGTGCGTTTCGTGCCCCAAAACGCTGTTTTGCACAGTTTTGACGCAAAACGTGCGTTTCGTGCTCCAAAACGCTGCTTTTGCACAGTTTTGACGCAAAACGTGCGTTTCGTGCCCCAAAACGCTGCTTTTGCACAGTTTTGACGCTAAACGTGCGTTTCGTGCACCAAAACGCTGCTTTTGCAACGAAACGTGCGTTTCGTGCCCCAAAACGCTGCTTTTGCCCAGTTTTGACGCAAAACGTGCGTTTCGTGCACCAAAACGCTGCTTTTGCACAGTTTTGAAGCAAAACGTGCGTTTCGTGCCCCAAAACGCTGCTTTTGCACAGTTTTGAAGCAAAACGTGCGTTTCGTGCCCCAAAACGCTGTTTTGCACAGTTTTGACGCAAAACGTGCGTTTCGTGCCCCAAAACGCTGTTTTGCACAGTTTTAACGCAAAACGTGCGTTTCGTGCACCAAAACGCTGCTTTTGCACAGTTTTGACGCTAAACGTGCGTTTCGTGCACCAAAACGCTGTTTTGCACAGTTTTGACGCAAAACGTGCGTTTCGTGCACCAAAACGCTGCTTTTGCACAGTTTTGACGCAAAACGTGCGTTTCGTGCACCAAAACGCAGCTTTTGCACAGTTTTGACGCAAAACGTGCGTTTCGTGCACCAAAACGCTGCTTTTGCACAGTTTTTCGCTAAACGTGCGTTTCGTGCACCAAAACGCTGCTTTTGCACAGTTTTGACGCAAAACGTGCGTTCCGTGCCCCAAAACGCTGTTTTGCACAGTTTTGACGCAAAACGTGCGTTTCGTGCTCCAAAACGCTGCTTTTGCACAGTTTTGACGCAAAACGTGCGTTTCGTGCCCCAAAACGCTGCTTTTGCACAGTTTTGACGCTAAACGTGCGTTTCGTGCACCAAAACGCTGCTTTTGCAACGAAACGTGCGTTTCGTGCCCCAAAACGCTGCTTTTGCACAGTTTTGACGCAAAACGTGCGTTTCGTGCCCCAAAACGCTGCTTTTGCACAGTTTTGACGCAAAACGTGCGTTTCGTGCACCAAAACGCTGCTTTTGCACAGTTTTGACGCAAAACGTGCGTTTCGTGCACCAAAACGCTGCTTTTGCACAGTTTTTACGCTAAACGTGCGTTTCGTGCACCAAAACGCTGCTTTTGCACAGTTTTGACGCTAAACGTGCGTTTCGTGCACCAAAACGCTGCTTTTGCAACGAAACGTGCGTTTCGTGCCCCAAAACGCTGCTTTTGCACAGTTTTGACGCTAAACGTGCGTTTCGTGCACCAAAACGCTGCTTTTGCAACGAAACGTGCGTTTCGTGCCCCAAAACGCTGCTTTTGCACAGTTTTGACGCAAAACGTGCGTTTCGTGCCCCAAAACGCTGTTTTGCACAGTTTTGACGCAAAACGTGCGTTTCGTGCACCAAAACGCTGCTTTTGCACAGTTTTGACGCTAAACGTGCGTTTCGTGCACCAAAACGCTGCTTTTGCACAGTTTTGACGCTAAATGTGCGTTTCGTGCACCAAAACGCTGCTTTTGCAACGAAACGTGCGTTTCGTGCCCCAAAACGCTGCTTTTGCACAGTTTTGACGCAAAACGTGCGTTTCGTGACCCAAAACGCTGTTTTGCACAGTTTTGACGCAAAACGTGCGTTTGGTGCACCAAAACGCTGCTTTTGCACAGTTTTGACGCAAAACGTGCGTTTCGTGACCCAAAACGCTGTTTTGCACAGTTTTTACGCTAAACGTGCGATTCGTGCGCCAAAACGCTGCTTTTGCACAGTTTTGACGCAAAACGTGCGTTTCGTGCCCCAAAACGCTGCTTTTGCACAGTTTTGACGCTAAACGTGCGTTTCGTGCGCCAAAACGCTGCTTTTGCACAGTTTTGACGCAAAACGTGCGTTTCGTGCCCCAAAACGCTGCTTTTGCACAGTTTTGACGCTAAACGTGCGTTTCGTGCACCAAAACGCTGCTTTTGCAACGAAACGTGCGTTTCGTGCCCCAAAACGCTGCTTTTGCACAGTTTTGACGCAAAACGTGCGTTTCGTGCACCAAAACGCTGCTTTTGCACAGTTTTGACGCAAAACGTGCGTTTCGTGCCCCAAAACGCTGCTTTTGCCCAGTTTTGACGCAAAACGTGCGTTTCGTGCCCCAAAACGCTGTTTTGCACAGTTTTGACGCAAAACGTGCGTTTCGTGCACCAAAACGCTGCTTTTGCACAGTTTTGACGCAAAACGTGCGTTTCGTGCACCAAAACGCTGCTTTTGCACAGTTTTGACGCAAAACGTGCGTTTCGTGCACCAAAACGCTGCTTTTGCACAGTTTTTACGCTAAACGTGCGTTTCGTGCACCAAAACGCTGCTTTTGCACAGTTTTGACGCAAAACGTGCGTTTCGTGCCCCAAAACGCTGTTTTGCACAGTTTTGACGCAAAACGTGCGTTTCGTGCTCCAAAACGCTGCTTTTGCACAGTTTTGACGCAAAACGTGCGTTTCGTGCCCCAAAACGCTGCTTTTGCACAGTTTTGACGCTAAACGTGCGTTTCGTGCACCAAAACGCTGCTTTTGCAACGAAACGTGCGTTTCGTGCCCCAAAACGCTGCTTTTGCCCAGTTTTGACGCAAAACGTGCGTTTCGTGCACCAAAACGCTGCTTTTGCACAGTTTTGACGCAAAACGTGCGTTTCGTGCTCCAAAACGCTGCTTTTGCACAGTTTTGACGCAAAACGTGCGTTTCGTGCCCCAAAACGCTGCTTTTGCACAGTTTTGACGCTAAACGTGCGTTTCGTGCACCAAAACGCTGCTTTTGCAACGAAACGTGCGTTTCGTGCCCCAAAACGCTGCTTTTGCACAGTTTTGACGCAAAACGTGCGTTTCGTGCACCAAAACGCTGCTTTTGCACAGTTTTGACGCAAAACGTGCGTTTCGTGCCCCAAAACGCTGCTTTTGCACAGTTTTAACGCAAAACGTGCGTTTCGTGCCCCAAAACGCTGCTTTTGCACAGTTTTGACGCTAAACGTGCGTTTCGTGCGCCAAAACGCTGCTTTTGCACAGTTTTGACGCAAAACGTGCGTTTCGTGCCCCAAAACGCTGCTTTTGCACAGTTTTGACGCTAAACGTGCGTTTCGTGCACCAAAACGCTGCTTTTGCAACGAAACGTGCGTTTCGTGCCCCAAAACGCTGCTTTTGCACAGTTTTGACGCAAAACGTGCGTTTCGTGCACCAAAACGCTGCTTTTGCACAGTTTTGACGCAAAACGTGCGTTTCGTGCCCCAAAACGCTGCTTTTGCCCAGTTTTGACGCAAAACGTGCGTTTCGTGCCCCAAAACGCTGTTTTGCACAGTTTTGACGCAAAACGTGCGTTTCGTGCACCAAAACGCTGCTTTTGCACAGTTTTGACGCAAAACGTGCGTTTCGTGCACCAAAACGCTGCTTTTGCACAGTTTTGACGCAAAACGTGCGTTTCGTGCACCAAAACGCTGCTTTTGCACAGTTTTTACGCTAAACGTGCGTTTCGTGCACCAAAACGCTGCTTTTGCACAGTTTTGACGCAAAACGTGCGTTTCGTGCCCCAAAACGCTGTTTTGCACAGTTTTGACGCAAAACGTGCGTTTCGTGCTCCAAAACGCTGCTTTTGCACAGTTTTGACGCAAAACGTGCGTTTCGTGCCCCAAAACGCTGCTTTTGCACAGTTTTGACGCTAAACGTGCGTTTCGTGCACCAAAACGCTGCTTTTGCAACGAAACGTGCGTTTCGTGCCCCAAAACGCTGCTTTTGCCCAGTTTTGACGCAAAACGTGCGTTTCGTGCACCAAAACGCTGCTTTTGCACAGTTTTGACGCAAAACGTGCGTTTCGTGCTCCAAAACGCTGCTTTTGCACAGTTTTGACGCAAAACGTGCGTTTCGTGCCCCAAAACGCTGCTTTTGCACAGTTTTGACGCTAAACGTGCGTTTCGTGCACCAAAACGCTGCTTTTGCAACGAAACGTGCGTTTCGTGCCCCAAAACGCTGCTTTTGCACAGTTTTGACGCAAAACGTGCGTTTCGTGCACCAAAACGCTGCTTTTGCACAGTTTTGACGCAAAACGTGCGTTTCGTGCCCCAAAACGCTGCTTTTGCACAGTTTTAACGCAAAACGTGCGTTTCGTGCCCCAAAACGCTGTTTTGCACAGTTTTGACGCAAAACGTGCGTTTCGTGCCCCAAAACGCTGCTTTTGCACAGTTTTGACGCTAAACGTGCGTTTCGTGCACCAAAACGCTGCTTTTGCAACGAAACGTGCGTTTCGTGCCCCAAAACGCTGCTTTTGCACAGTTTTGACGCAAAACGTGCGTTTCGTGCCCCAAAACGCTGTTTTGCACAGTTTTGACGCAAAACGTGCGTTTCGTGCCCCAAAACGCTGCTTTTGCACAGTTTTGACGCTAAACGTGCGTTTCGTGCACCAAAACGCTGCTTTTGCAACGAAACGTGCGTTTCGTGCCCCAAAACGCTGCTTTTGCACAGTTTTGACGCTAAACGTGCGTTTCGTGCACCAAAACGCTGCTTTTGCAACGAAACGTGCGTTTCGTGCCCCAAAACGCTGCTTTTGCACAGTTTTGACGCAAAACGTGCGTTTCGTGCCCCAAAACGCTGTTTTGCACAGTTTTGACGCAAAACGTGCGTTTCGTGCCCCAAAACGCTGCTTTTGCACAGTTTTGACGCTAAACGTGCGTTTCGTGCACCAAAACGCTGCTTTTGCAACGAAACGTGCGTTTCGTGCCCCAAAACGCTGCTTTTGCCCAGTTTTGACGCAAAACGTGCGTTTCGTGCACCAAAACGCTGCTTTTGCACAGTTTTGACGCAAAACGTGCGTTTCGTGCCCCAAAACGCTGCTTTTGCACAGTTTTGACGCTAAACGTGCGTTTCGTGCACCAAAACGCTGCTTTTGCAACGAAACGTGCGTTTCGTGCCCCAAAACGCTGCTTTTGCCCAGTTTTGACGCAAAACGTGCGTTTCGTGCACCAAAACGCTGCTTTTGCACAGTTTTGACGCAAAACGTGCGTTTCGTGCTCCAAAACGCTGCTTTTGCACAGTTTTGACGCAAAACGTGCGTTTCGTGCCCCAAAACGCTGCTTTTGCACAGTTTTGACGCTAAACGTGCGTTTCGTGCACCAAAACGCTGCTTTTGCAACGAAACGTGCGTTTCGTGCCCCAAAACGGTGCTTTTGCACAGTTTTGACGCAAAACGTGCGTTTCGTGCACCAAAACGCTGCTTTTGCACAGTTTTGACACAAAACGTGCGTTTCGTGCCCCAAAACGCTGCTTTTGCACAGTTTTAACGCAAAACGTGCGTTTCGTGCCCCAAAACGCTGTTTTGCACAGTTTTGACGCAAAACGTGCGTTTCGTGCCCCAAAACGCTGCTTTTGCCCAGTTTTGACGCAAAACGTGCGTTTCGTGCACCAAAACGCTGCTTTTGCACAGTTTTGACGCAAAACGTGCGTTTCGTGCCCCAAAACGCTGCTTTTGCACAGTTTTGACGCTAAACGTGCGTTTCGTGCACCAAAACGCTGCTTTTGCAACGAAACGTGCGTTTCGTGCCCCAAAACGCTGCTTTTGCCCAGTTTTGACGCAAAACGTGCGTTTCGTGCACCAAAACGCTGCTTTTGCACAGTTTTGACGCAAAACGTGCGTTTCGTGCTCCAAAACGCTGCTTTTGCACAGTTTTGACGCAAAACGTGCGTTTCGTGCCCCAAAACGCTGCTTTTGCACAGTTTTGACGCTAAACGTGCGTTTCGTGCACCAAAACGCTGCTTTTGCAACGAAACGTGCGTTTCGTGCCCCAAAACGCTGCTTTTGCCCAGTTTTGACGCAAAACGTGCGTTTCGTGCACCAAAACGCTGCTTTTGCACAGTTTTGACGCAAAACGTGCGTTTCGTGCTCCAAAACGCTGCTTTTGCACAGTTTTGACGCAAAACGTGCGTTTCGTGCCCCAAAACGCTGCTTTTGCACAGTTTTGACGCTAAACGTGCGTTTCGTGCACCAAAACGCTGCTTTTGCACAGTTTTGACGCTAAACGTGCGTTTCGTGCACCAAAACGCTGCTTTTGCAACGAAACGTGCGTTTCGTGCCCCAAAACGCTGCTTTTGCACAGTTTTGACGCTAAACGTGCGTTTCGTGCACCAAAACGCTGCTTTTGCACAGTTTTGACGCTAAACGTGCGTTTCGTGCACCAAAACGCTGCTTTTGCAACGAAACGTGCGTTTCGTGCCCCAAAACGCTGCTTTTGCACAGTTTTGACGCAAAACGTGCGTTTCGTGCCCCAAAACGCTGTTTTGCACAGTTTTGACGCAAAACGTGCGTTTCGTGCACCAGAACGCTGCTTTTGCACAGTTTTGACGCAAAACGTGCGTTTCGTGCACCAAAACGCTGCTTTTGCACAGTTTTGACGCAAAACGTGCGTTTCGTGCCCCAAAACGCTGCTTTTGCACAGTTTTGACGCAAATCGTGCGTTTCGTGCACCAAAACGCTGCTTTTGCACAGTTTTGACGCAAATCGTGCGTTTCGTGCACCAAAACGCTGCTTTTGCACAGTTTTGACGCAAAACGTGCGTTTCGTGCCCCAAAACGCTGCTTTTGCACAGTTTTGACGCTAAACGTGCGTTTCGTGCACCAAAACGCTGCTTTTGCAACGAAACGTGCGTTTCGTGCCCCAAAACGCTGCTTTTGCACAGTTTTGACGCAAAACGTGCGTTTCGTGCCCCAAAACGCTGTTTTGCACAGTTTTGACGCAAAACGTGCGTTTCGTGCCCCAAAACGCTGCTTTTGCACAGTTTTGACGCTAAACGTGCGTTTCGTGCACCAAAACGCTGCTTTTGCAACGAAACGTGCGTTTCGTGCCCCAAAACGCTGCTTTTGCCCAGTTTTGACGCAAAACGTGCGTTTCGTGCACCAAAACGCTGCTTTTGCACAGTTTTGACGCAAAACGTGCGTTTCGTGCCCCAAAACGCTGCTTTTGCACAGTTTTGACGCTAAACGTGCGTTTCGTGCACCAAAACGCTGCTTTTGCAACGAAACGTGCGTTTCGTGCCCCAAAACGCTGCTTTTGCCCAGTTTTGACGCAAAACGTGCGTTTCGTGCACCAAAACGCTGCTTTTGCACAGTTTTGACGCAAAACGTGCGTTTCGTGCTCCAAAACGCTGCTTTTGCACAGTTTTGACGCAAAACGTGCGTTTCGTGCCCCAAAACGCTGCTTTTGCACAGTTTTGACGCTAAACGTGCGTTTCGTGCACCAAAACGCTGCTTTTGCAACGAAACGTGCGTTTCGTGCCCCAAAACGCTGCTTTTGCACAGTTTTGACGCAAAACGTGCGTTTCGTGCACCAAAACGCTGCTTTTGCACAGTTTTGACACAAAACGTGCGTTTCGTGCCCCAAAACGCTGCTTTTGCACAGTTTTAACGCAAAACGTGCGTTTCGTGCCCCAAAACGCTGTTTTGCACAGTTTTGACGCAAAACGTGCGTTTCGTGCCCCAAAACGCTGCTTTTGCACAGTTTTGACGCAAAACGTGCGTTTCGTGCACCAAAACGCTGCTTTTGCACAGTTTTCACGCTAAACGTGCGTTTCGTGCACCAAAACGCTGCTTTTGCACAGTTTTGACGCTAAACGTGCGTTTCGTGCACCAAAACGCTGCTTTTGCAACGAAACGTGCGTTTCGTGCCCCAAAACGCTGCTTTTGCACAGTTTTGACGCAAAACGTGCGTTTCGTGCACCAAAACGCTGCTTTTGCACAGTTTTGACGCAAAACGTGCGTTTCGTGCCCCAAAACGCTGTTTTGCACAGTTTTGACGCAAAACGTGCGTTTCGTGCACCAAAACGCTGCTTTTGCACAGTTTTGACGCAAAACGTGCGTTTCGTGCCCCAAAACGCTGCTTTTGCACAGTTTTGACGCAAATCGTGCGTTTCGTGCACCAAAACGCTGCTTTTGCACAGTTTTGACGCAAAACGTGCGTTTCGTGCCCCAAAACGCTGCTTTTGCACAGTTTTGACGCTAAACGTGCGTTTCGTGCACCAAAACGCTGCTTTTGCACAGTTTTGACGCTAAACGTGCGTTTCGTGCACCAAAACGCTGCTTTTGCAACGAAACGTGCGTTTCGTGCCCCAAAACGCTGCTTTTGCACAGTTTTGACGCAAAACGTGCGTTTCGTGCACCAAAACGCTGCTTTTGCACAGTTTTGACGCAAAACGTGCGTTTCGTGCACCAAAACGCTGCTTTTGCACAGTTTTTACGCTAAACGTGCATTTCGTGCACCAAAACGCTGCTTTTGCACAGTTTTGACGCTAAACGTGCGTTTCGTGCACCAAAACGCTGCTTTTGCAACGAAACGTGCGTTTCGTGCCCCAAAACGCTGCTTTTGCCCAGTTTTGACGCAAAACGTGCGTTTCGTGCACCAAAACGCTGCTTTTGCACAGTTTTGACGCAAAACGTGCGTTTCGTGCTCCAAAACGCTGCTTTTGCACAGTTTTGACGCAAAACGTGCGTTTCGTGCCCCAAAACGCTGCTTTTGCACAGTTTTGACGCTAAACGTGCGTTTCGTGCACCAAAACGCTGCTTTTGCACAGTTTTGACGCTAAACGTGCGTTTCGTGCACCAAAACGCTGCTTTTGTAATATTCTCGCCAGCTTCCCCTGCTTGCGCACAAATTTTTTCGCGCCAAAGTTTCGCAAACTCTTATTTTTTCCACTAAGATTCCAGTATCTTTATTATTATTATTATTATTTTCATTCCAAAAGATCCACGATCTTTTTATATTATCGATGTCATAATCATGGTATTATTATTATTATTATTATTATTATTACTGTTATTATTATTCAAATTCCAAGAAAAGGATAATCTTTTAATTCTCAGAATATCTCTATCGTTAAATAAATTCAATTAACGTTTAATAATAATGATTACCATTGTTGCTTACCTTCGGCAAGCAACCCACCACCAGTCGATATATAACCGACTGCTGGTAATATTAAACCCTAAATAACCGACGTTACCGACAACGTCGATATGTTACCACGTTACGATAAGCCGTTATAAACTCCTTCGAATACTTACCTTTGTCATCGGAGAATGACCCCCAATATTATTACTGACGTTCGATGTATTACCATCACACGTCAATTTACTTATTTTTGTCTTTATAATTGATTCCATACATTTCCTACACTCAGGGGTCACTCACCGACTATTTAAACCCGAACACGGCTATATCCATAAATATATATACGTATATATAAATATATACATATATATATATATCTCAATTATTATTATATCTTCTTCCAGAGGTCATTTATTTCTTTCATTGTAAGAACCGTCACCGATTTCCATTTATTCCGATTAACTACCATCGATAAATCATGGTTAGTTACTAATAATCACATTGTACATGTCTTAGGACATTATTCATAAATTAATATCATTTAATTTGAGAAACACTGCGAGAAGAGAACCACTATGAGAAATATTCCTTTGTTCCTTCTCACGAGAAGAGAACAAAGACCGGATGTTTAGTCTGCAGAGATAAGGAGCAGAATTCGCCCTTATCTTCGCTCGGTAACCCGAGATTTAACCGCCACTGTCGTGCCGTGTGCAAAAGCAGTGTCAGCGCTTTCAAACAAAGGAATCTGCGTCAGCAATCCTTAGAACAAAGGGACCTAAGAACAAAGGAATCCCCTCTATAAATACAGCCCATGACGGACCATGGAGCAACAGTCTGACTTCAACCGCCGAACCGTGCTCTTCGATGTAACGTTCTTCTCCAGTGCAGTGACAGTTTCTACAAGTGTTTCGACCTATTCGGACTTAGTTTTTGTGTGAATAATTCATCAAGGGACATAGTCTCATTTATATTTTTCGTAATAAGGACTTAGACTCAATTGTATTTTTCGCTTAAAGAACTTAGATTCTTTTCATTAAATTCTTATTGGACTTAGTCTCATTTGGATTTATTACATTTTATTCGCTAAGGACATAGTTTCCTTTTCTGATTTAATTCATTTAATTCAATAAGAACTTAGTTTCTTCCATGAATTATTTCCTTTTATTCAATAAGGACTTAGATTCATTTACTATTAATTTCATTTAATCCAATAAAGACTTAGTCTCTCAATTACAATTAAATTCATTTTACCCTATAAAGACTTAGCCTCTTTTTCACTTGACATCTCAGAATACAATTGAACTTAGTCACTTCTATACTTGATTTCTCGTATCCCGAATAGATCGAACAAACCTTGTGAAACTGGATAAACTGTTTATAGTTTATCCCCGTCACCCATATATGCACTTTTACTTTAAATACTTTCAAGTCTACATTTATATACTTTAATCTTCGATTTCTATTTGCCACAGTCATTTCTCACAGTGTTTGCCAACGAATAAGACATTATATTATAAACAAGTTATTGGATTATCAGTTTGTTATTCTACTACTGCGTAAGTCTTTGAATCTTATTAAATATTATTTTTATTGTTGTTGCTGATGTTTCCAACCATTTATGTACCTTGGTCATGTCCAATCCTGAACTTCGGTGAACTAAAAAATCATTAATTTTGGCTTTGCATCAAATTCACTTTATTGATCTTAGGATTACAAATACACAATTTCAATCGACATCGCTCATTTCTTCAAGACATTCTACTACTTTTACATCGTATACTTTTCTCTCGAGTTGAGAGGCTGTTTAAAGGTATAGCCTCTAACTCTCGCTATTACTTTACATTCTGAACCGCTTGATTTTTCCTTTATTTTCGCTGAGTAACAGAGCTGTCTAGTATAGCCGTACTCTCTCACACTTTTAATCTATTACTACAATCTATCGAGCGAGAAGCTGTTTGAAGGTATAGCTTTTCTCTCTCTCTTACAACTATCCCTTGAGCGAGAGGCTGCCCAAAGGTATCGCCACTCACTCTCTCTCTCTCTCATTCATCAACGTTCAGCTATGTTATATTTTATTAAATCCGAGCGATAATCGATTCTTTACATTCATTTAATAACGCCGTTGTGAATACGTAAGACGTTCTTTTACACAATCCTTTATTGATCTATTCATTAATATTACATTGTTTCACCGTAGTTCCATTCCTTACTTTATTCATACTTACCTTTTTCCGTGGGAATCCTCACGACGTTCGACGACCTGTAACAAACGAAGATATTTTATTAATAACCCTCCTCGACGCTTCTGGACTTCGACCCAGTGTCTCTTACATTCAATATACTTACATTCTCGCACTCTACGCGTGTTTCTCTTCCCATTAGTTTCGTAGCCGTGTAGCGATCACAGATCAGCTCTAAGCGGGCGAACTTCGGTAGAACCGACATGGAACAGAAACAGGTATAACAACAAGGATTATTTCCGTTCATCGCATCATTGTTTTAATAGCCGAAAAGGCATACTCACCTGGGTCCTTTCGTTAGTCCATATCGTCTCGAGGACGAGATCAACCCAAACGGAAGACACGCCGTTCTGGGATCCGATACCGAACCAAATTAGCTCACAAGCTAAAGCTGCAAGCTATACGAAGCGAGATAGAGTCCTTCATATCAGCCAACCTTCAGGCACCATCAACGTCGGTCCATCCAACCCCTGAGGAGCCACCTATAGAAACCATTGATTTAACACAATCCAGCAAACCAGAAATCATCTACCACTACTTACTAAGACCTCCTCTTGCCAAGGGAGTCCCCCGTTCAGTACTAAATACGTTTATCAAAGAACGCTATTTCTCTAAGGAGAGCACTTTGCCTCCACCTATCTTTAAATGGTGTATGAATGTGTACACGTCAATCCGTTTTTGAATAAACACTGTGAATTCTCTTAAATCCATATCTAAGCTCCAATTATTTCAACTTACCTCTTACAAGTCCTTTTCTTCAATCAGCATTCTGTGTCGCGATACTTGTAGGCCGGTGTATGCAGGTACCAAGTCCCTCGACGACCAGCGGACCCCACATTTCCTAAAACAGTAAACGCAAATTATTAATCGGTTTTAATTTTTCCAACTGCCAGTTAGCTGTTCACTCGCCGACGGTCGGTAAGATACCAACCGCCGACGACTGACCCGCCATCTAGCTGGTATATTTTCTACTAACCTACACACTACTTACCTATACTTACCTGTCGGAGGCGTCCCCTGCCGGCATTCTTCTCCTTCACATCGACCTCGAGCAGAGCCGCTCCTACTCCTGGCCGATCCCCCCTATAATATCGCCGCGGCCCTCCGAACCGAGTCGGCCGTGACAAATAAAAATTGGTGACAGCGGTGGGATCCGCTGAAATCCATAAATCAAATCCGCTGAATTCAAGGACAATCTTAATATTTCTTTCATTTATTGTTTCTAATATATTTTGCTAATCATGTCCAAGCAAGGAGTCTCTACTAGGTCAGCATCTTCGGAGTACACACCCGAAGAACTGCGAGCTATGGCCGAACAATTAGCCGCTAAGGAAAAGCGACTAAGGGAGCAAGAATTACAAAACGAGAAGGAACAACAGTTACTCGAAGACAGACTGCACGACAATAACGCCCGCATGGAAGCGGAACGACGCGAATTCGAGCAGGATCGCGTACGGCTTACCATGGAACACGAGAGACTCCAGGGCATGGTAGAAAAATTGGTATCGGAAGTTCGCGAATTAAGACATCAAACGAATGTCCCCCGGCACCCTCCTCCAACTACTCATCAAGAAAATCAACCCGGACGAGAGGACCTCGCCGAACCATTACACGGCAGCGCAGATACGTTGCATTCTGGAATCCACAGACGTGTGAAGGAGGCTGCCGACTGCATCAATACCTTCGATGGATCACGCGGGAGCGTGATTCCCTTTTGTGATTCGTGCTATCGCGCTCGTGATTTCTTGCCAGCGAGCGACGAGCCGTTACTTGTGCGAACTATCCTAAATAAATTGCGAGGACCCGCCTATCGTATTATAGGCCGATCGCATTTCGATACCGTCAATCAATTATGCGAGAAGATCAGGAAATTATTCTCGCCTTTTAAAAGTTCTAACTTCTATCGGGGAGAGCTGAGCCGCCTCCACCAAATTCATAATCAATCAGTACTGGATTTCGCAATCAAAATCCAGGAGTTACACGATCTAATATTAGACGGAGATAAACAACGCTACGGATCGCTCGACGCACGAGCCATCCACGAAATCCAATGTGAAGCATTGGAAGCCTTCGTACAAGGCTTACTTCCGGACGTAGCCACTCGTCTACGCATCGAGGGATACACCTCGTTGGACGACGCGATTGAACGCGCCATCAAACTACACACAGACATTCAAGACGAGCAGGCACGCTTCAACAGATCCTCGAATCAATATAACAATTTTAAAAATCGTTCGAATCCCCAGGACAATCGGAACCAACCACCGAGGCCTGGAAACCAACGTCAAGATAAGCCGCCATACAGTCGCGACTTATCCCGGAACAACGTTCCGAGACCATACCAACGTGATCGCGAATACCCCAACGGATATCGTCCCAATGCAAGGGAACCCGTTGGAGACCCGCCTCCGCCGGCGAAGCAATGTAGGTATTGCAAGAAACCGGGACACGTTGTCGAGGATTGTTTCCGACTAAAAGCTCGTAAGGAATACGAGAAAGCGGAACAAACGGGAAACCGTCAGGGCCCGTCAGCCGACCGCGCGGGACATGGGCCGAACCAACAAAACCGCGGAACATATTCATTGGCGAAAGAACTAAAGCCGCCTCAAAAGGAACCACCTCGCAAAGAAGAGGAACCTCCCAAAAGGGTCAACAAGCCCAACATGAAGAAGAAGCAAGAAAATTTGGAGGAAATAGAGGAGGAAGAGGAGGACGAGACCCTTCTCAACCACATATTCGACGAATAAACCTCAAGAAAACCAATCTCACGTCAATACCATCCGTCCTCATCAAACCACAAAACACCGAAATTCCCATACATTTAATGATCGACTCTGGCGCCGAAGTGAATCTTACTAAAAAATCAGCGTTACCAATCAATTACAACCTAGATACCAATGATTGTCCAGCCCTTAGGGGAATCGGACATGGGTTAGCCCCGACATTGGGTCAGGTTCACATACATATCCTCGGGTATAAAGTCCCATTCTTTGTCGTTAATGACGCTCTTAATATTCCGCATGACGGAATCCTGGGCGCTGATTTCCTACATACTCATTCTGCCAAGGTAGATTATGCCAGAAAGATCGTAAAGTGGAACGAATGGACCATACCATTCTACAAATCCACCCAAATAACACTTAAAAAGCGAACGGTTACGCCGATTCAGCTCTATCTAATACACTCAAACCGTAAATTCGGGTTTATTGAATTACACACCTTCGAGAAAGGTGTCTTTTTGGGAAAATGTGTTACGGACAACCTCCAAGGAAGAGGCTATGTCAGGTGTTATAATACTACTACAAAGGACGTGACGGTGACTATTCCAGTTTTGGAATCCATTCCTTTTGATATCCCTGATAAGGGATCCTCTCAAATCCACTCTGTCAGGAAAGGCCAGCAAGGACCATCCCGTGTGGATCAAATAAAAAGCCAGTTGCGTCTGGATCATCTAAATTCGGAGGAAAAACTCCACGTAATCGATCTCGTTGAGAGATACCCAGAGTGTTTTCACCTTAATGGAGAACCTCTTTCGCACGCCAAAGGAGTCACACATCAAATAGTGACTACCGACAACCTGCCAATAAATTCGAAGCAATACCGCTTCCCTCCAGTTCACAAAGAAGAGATTAACAGGCAGATTCAAGAGCTTCTTAGAGACGGAATCGTGCGACCGTCTATGTCGCCATACAACTCGCCCATCTGGATAGTCCCCAAGAAGATGGACGCATCCGGGAAGAGAAAATGGAGAGTTGTCATAGATTACCGTGGTCTAAACGAAAAGACCATAGGCGACGCATATCCCCTACCGAACATCACTGAAATTCTCGACCAGGTAGGAGGATCCAAGTACTTTAGTGTACTCGACCTAGCATCCGGATTCCACCAGATACCTATGGATCCGAAAGATGCAGAAAAGACAGCATTTTCTACGCCATATGGGCATTTTGAATTTACAAGAATGCCGTTTGGACTCAAGAACGCCCCAGCAACGTTTCAACGCTATATGAATAATTTATTATCTGGACTCCAGGGCTGGGAGCTATTTATTTACATGGACGACTTCGTTATTTATGCCTCGTCTCTCCAAGAACACAAAATTAAATTTACTCGACTAATGGAGAGATTGAAAGAAGGAAACGTAAAGCTACAACCCGACAAGTGTGAGTTTTTGCGCAAAGAAGTGGCATATTTAGGCCACGTTTTAAACGAAAACGGTGTTAAACCCGATCCAAAGAAGTTGGAAGCAGTAAAGAAATTTCCAATACCGAAAAACCCGAAGAATATCAAGCAATTCCTAGGACTCACAGGCTACTATCGCAGATTTATAAAAAACTACTCAAAAATCGCAAAACCTCTCACCGATCTGCTGAAGAAAACCAAACCTTTTGTTTGGGGACCAACCCAACAAGCAGCTTTTGAGACACTGCGGGAAACGCTCTGTCAATCACCGATATTACAGTTTCCGGATTTCACAAAACCATTTGTATTAACAACGGACGCGTCAGGATACGCGATCGGAGGCATATTAAGCCAAGGAGATGTAGGGAAAGATTTACCAATCGCCTACACGTCAAGAGTCCTAAATCCACACGAACAAAAATACAGCACCATCGAGAAAGAGTGCTTAGCTGTCGTATACTGCGTTACACATTTTCGTCCATACTTATACGGACGACAATTCCAAATAGTTACAGATCACAAGCCGTTGGCATGGCTTCACAATATAAAAGATCCGACTTCCAGACTGTGGAAATGGAAGCTTAAATTGTCGGAATACGAATATCAAATTAAATACAAACAAGGCGTCACAAATCTGAACGCGGATGCTTTGTCTCGCAATCCGCCAGAATCAGCCATCGTATTACCGCTACAAATCTCGTCATCTGACGACGAGATGCTCTATGAACCGAAACTACCAAGACCACATACGCCTTTGCCTCAGTTCATCGAAAGGATGAAGAAGAGGAAACGGGACGAGACAACGATCGAAAAACTACCTTCTAAAGAAAGAAGAACCATGGATCCATCCAGCTCCGAAGAAGCACAGGATACCACAAGTAGTCCCATCGAAACGCCATTGGAACCTCAACCAATGCCGTCCACATCAAGGGAACCAGATCCCTTTCCAATAGAAACAGTCGATCCAACCTCACCACCGCAGAACCAAACAAGGACTACGGATAACGAGGAAGACAACAGTTCTGACTCCGCAACCTCTGACTCCGATTCAGAAAGCGAAGATCAGGAGATATTCGACAGAGAACCACAATTTGAATTCCTGAAGATCGTAAAAACCAAGGAACCTCTGTCCATACAAAAGGATAACCTAGTAGTTTTCCTTACCTACCAGGGCACTCCTGCCTGCAACGGAGCGCGAGAGTTACAGGAAATTGGTCTACTTCCTGAACCAACCGAGATAGTACCGGACTCGCCTCACGTCAGAAACATTAATAAGAGATACATTATCTCGATTCCAATACAAGAGCGTCCTACAGCTCCAATCAATCTTACGCAAGCTCTTGCAGGATTGCGTATGTTACGCTCGGTCCTGGACGAACTCAATCTTTCAAGCTTCTCTATCCGCGAGACCAATCCACTAGGCGATGTTTCGTGGTATTACTTTAATAGAAAACTTCGAGATACATTCGAAAATTATCGAATCATAATTACTTACTGTTCAAATACCATTAGAGTTCCTCCAGCAACCGACCGTCCAGCTATTATCGCGAATACACACGACTCCGTCATCAATGGACACAAAGGAGTCTCGAAAACTCTTAATCGCATTCGTCAAAAGTATATTTGGCCAGGCATGAAAGCACAGGTACAACAGTATGTACGATCGTGCAAGACCTGTCAACTTAAAAAATTAACTAGAGTCAAAACGCGTCAACCTATGACAATAACCGATACTCCGGGAAGTGCTTTCGATAAGGTTGCCATCGATATCATGGGACCGTTACCGACCACTTCCTCCGGTTATTCCTATATCCTGACCATGCAGGATCTACTAACAAAATATTCTCTTGCAGCACCCCAGCGTAACACGTCTTCGATAGCCATCGCAGATCAATTCCTCAAGCGCCTAGTCTGTATTTTTGGTGCTCCTAAAGCAATTTTAACAGATCAAGGTAGTAACCTGATCTCTGCAATCATGAAGCAAGTAGCTAAACGATTTAATATAAAACAGTATAAAACCACGGCGTATAGGCCGCAATCAAATGGATCCCTAGAGAGATCGCATCACGTATTATCTGAATACCTAAAAATACAGACGGACAAAGGAAAAGACTGGGACACGTGGCTAGATCTGGCGATGTTCTCGTACAACACAAGTGTACACGAGAGCACCAGATACACCCCGCACGAACTTGTCTTCGGCAGAACCGCGAGAATCCCAAGTTCCGAACCCGAACTCGACGAACGAGAGACGGTTACATACGTAGATTATTTAAACGATCTATTCGATACGCTCAACGAAGTGCAGGAATCCGCTAGACAAAATCTAATACGGTCCAAGCACAAATCTAAAGAATATTATGACAGAAAATTAAAGACGCAAGAATTTACTACAGGTGACTTAGTCTACCTCTTAAAAGAGCCTACGGACAAGCTCGACCAACAGTATACAGGACCCTATCAGATTTTGGAAGTCCTGCCTCCCGCTAACCTTAGGCTAAGGATTAGCGATAGAAAAGAAAGAATTGTACACCAAAACAAATGTAAGATAGCAAAGTAAGTCTCTTTGCAGTATGAGGGAACCACCACGAGATCCGTTCTGGCCCCTCGCCGAGGAAATAGCCACCTCGATACGTCGCATGCTAATCTGGGAGCGACAACAGGAGTCAAAGCAAACGACTTCTACGCGGACAAGAAGACCACGCAGAAGCCGCACTCCACTATACCAAATGAGCTGCATCGTGCTTATCTTCACCACGATGTTGCCGTCATCCACATGTCTTATTGGGTTTGACTGCGGAGGACCCGCTACAAACCATACCACGGTGTCGTTGCTCGACTTGGAGGAATGTAAAACCCCAGGGCCAAAGATCACGACGACCACAACATACGTACAACTTCTGCAGCTGGCGGAGTTTGACCACACGCCAGTCATACAATGCCAAATTAACATTCGGAGGACAATCAACTACTGCGGCATGCATTCGCACCTCTCAGCTGTGCAGAACGGCTTGGCCGAATACCTGCACGAGGTCACCCACGAAGCTTGCCGTCGCCTACACGAAGAAGGAACGATATCGTTAGGTACCACCGTCATAACCGGTGTTTCCAACAACGCTACTACTCACCGCTCCATCACATTGGCCGGTTCCGTAAGACAAGACGGAACATGCACCGGCATACCATACTCCGATCCGTATGGCACGTGGACGAACGTCTTCGTCCTCGCCACGGTAGAGATCAAGCTGAAGAGTCAGCTAGCGCGTGTCAAGAGCGCACAAGGCAAAATTATTCTTCCATCTGGCACCACCTGTGAACTATCTCGATCCTCGTGTATCGATTCCGATTCCGGATACACGTTCTGGGAACCAGTACCAACAGACGCCTGCGAACTGAAGTCGTACGACGTCCTTTACGAAGGACCAGCCGAGAAGACAGAAGAAGAATCTTCCACGGTCCAACATCCAGTTATATACAGCCTGACGACGAACGAGATCACGTTCGCCCTCACCAAAATCGGAGACCATCATAAATGTGGGTACTCCATCGTAACTACAGAGCATCCACGGCTGTTCATCATCGAGACTCAAGCTGGAAACCCCATCATCAGGAAACAACCAATTCCTGCGGACAACTTGGACATCTTCACATACATGAATTCCAAGTTTATTTACGTCGAGAAGCACATCAGAAGCCAAATTACGGCTTTATACAAAACCATAATAATCCAAAAGTGCGAAGCGGAAAACCAAATCCTTCGAAACGCACTCTCTCTGGTTGCCTTGATGCCTGAAGAATTTGCCTATATAATAACTAAACAACCCGGATACATCGCAGTAAATTCCGGAGAAGTGATACACATTCTACAGTGTATACCCGCGGTAGTAAAGCTAAGGAAAACCGAAGACTGCTTTAACGAACTCCCGGTTACCCATAATAACCAGAGTTATTTCCTGACGCCAAAAACCAGGATACTCACACGGTTTGGGACCCGAAAGCAGTGCAACCCGTTGTTGCCCACTATCTACAAGGTGGACGAACAATGGATCAAACTAGTACCAACAATGATGATAACCGAGACCCCTCAGAAGACAAGGCCGGTATCGCAATTAAATTGGAAATACCTAACACCTACTTCATTGGCTACCAGTGGAATCTATTCCCAGGCGGAACTGGATAGATTAAGAGACCACATAATGTTTCCGGCTGAAAAACCAGCCGTCATCAACGAAATTGCAAGAAACGCAGCCTCCTCCGACGCATCATCAAGCTCGATATCCCTCTCAGGATTCTTGGACGAGCATACCTTGCAGAAGATCGCTGATTCCACGATCAACCGGATGTGGAACGGATTCATGGAATTTGGATCCATCAGCGCAGCCCTCTTAGGAATTTTCCTAATTATAAGGGTAATTAAAAGCATAATCAGCATATTGATCAATGGATACACTCTACATTCAGTATATGGCTGTGGACTACACGTCCTTGGAGCCATCTGCTCTTCAATCACCAATCTTCTGGTCCACCTGAAAAACAAATCGACATCGACTACCAACGCTCCAGACGACCCTCCAGAGCCCAGACCAGAGCCAGCCTCAAGAACGTCTGCCTCTGTCAATCTGGAAGCACTTCGCAGCTACTGCACCGATACAAATTAGTGGAAAGTGCCTACCGAAAGACATCAGTGAAAATAATAAACATTGTTCACGTCATAAATAAATTTTGGACGTTTAGGCCCAAAATTTATTTCCCCGGGGAGGGAGGTGTAATATTCTCGCCAGCTTCCCCTGCTTGCGCACAAATTTTTTCGCGCCAAAGTTTCGCAAACTCTTATTTTTTCCACTAAGATTCCAGTATCTTTATTATTATTATTATTATTTTCATTCCAAAAGATCCACGATCTTTTTATATTATCGATGTCATAATCATGGTATTATTATTATTATTATTATTATTATTACTGTTATTATTATTCAAATTCCAAGAAAAGGATAATCTTTTAATTCTCAGAATATCTCTATCGTTAAATAAATTCAATTAACGTTTAATAATAATGATTACCATTGTTGCTTACCTTCGGCAAGCAACCCACCACCAGTCGATATATAACCGACTGCTGGTAATATTAAACCCTAAATAACCGACGTTACCGACAACGTCGATATGTTACCACGTTACGATAAGCCGTTATAAACTCCTTCGAATACTTACCTTTGTCATCGGAGAATGACCCCCAATATTATTACTGACGTTCGATGTATTACCATCACACGTCAATTTACTTATTTTTGTCTTTATAATTGATTCCATACATTTCCTACACTCAGGGGTCACTCACCGACTATTTAAACCCGAACACGGCTATATCCATAAATATATATACGTATATATAAATATATACATATATATATATCTCAATTATTATTATATCTTCTTCCAGAGGTCATTTATTTCTTTCATTGTAAGAACCGTCACCGATTTCCATTTATTCCGATTAACTACCATCGATAAATCATGGTTAGTTACTAATAATCACATTGTACATGTCTTAGGACATTATTCATAAATTAATATCATTTAATTTGAGAAACACTGCGAGAAGAGAACCACTATGAGAAATATTCCTTTGTTCCTTCTCACGAGAAGAGAACAAAGACCGGATGTTTAGTCTGCAGAGATAAGGAGCAGAATTCGCCCTTATCTTCGCTCGGTAACCCGAGATTTAACCGCCACTGTCGTGCCGTGTGCAAAAGCAGTGTCAGCGCTTTCAAACAAAGGAATCTGCGTCAGCAATCCTTAGAACAAAGGGACCTAAGAACAAAGGAATCCCCTCTATAAATACAGCCCATGACGGACCATGGAGCAACAGTCTGACTTCAACCGCCGAACCGTGCTCTTCGATGTAACGTTCTTCTCCAGTGCAGTGACAGTTTCTACAAGTGTTTCGACCTATTCGGACTTAGTTTTTGTGTGAATAATTCATCAAGGGACATAGTCTCATTTATATTTTTCGTAATAAGGACTTAGACTCAATTGTATTTTTCGCTTAAAGAACTTAGATTCTTTTCATTAAATTCTTATTGGACTTAGTCTCATTTGGATTTATTACATTTTATTCGCTAAGGACATAGTTTCCTTTTCTGATTTAATTCATTTAATTCAATAAGAACTTAGTTTCTTCCATGAATTATTTCCTTTTATTCAATAAGGACTTAGATTCATTTACTATTAATTTCATTTAATCCAATAAAGACTTAGTCTCTCAATTACAATTAAATTCATTTTACTCTATAAAGACTTAGCCTCTTTTTCACTTGACATCTCAGAATACAATTGAACTTAGTCACTTCTATACTTGATTTCTCGTATCCCGGATAGATCGAACAAACCTTGTGAAACTGGATAAACTGTTTATAGTTTATCCCCGTCACCCATATATGCACTTTACTCTAAATACTTTCAAGTCTACATTTATATACTTTAATCTTCGATTTCTATTTGCCACAGTCATTTCTCACAGTGTTTGCCAACGAATAAGACATTATATTATAAACAAGTTATTGGATTATCAGTTTGTTATTCTACTACTGCGTAAGTCTTTGAATCTTATTAAATATTATTTTTATTGTTGTTGCTGATGTTTCCAACCATTTATGTACCTTGGTCATGTCCAATCCTGAACTTCGGTGAACTAAAAAATCATTAATTTTGGCTTTGCATCAAATTCACTTTATTGATCTTAGGATTACAAATACACAATTTCAATCGACATCGCTCATTTCTTCAAGACATTCTACTACTTTTACATCGTATACTTTTCTCTCGAGTTGAGAGGCTGTTTAAAGGTATAGCCTCTAACTCTCGCTATTACTTTACATTCTGAACCGCTTGATTTTTCCTTTATTTTCGCTGAGTAACAGAGCTGTCTAGTATAGCCGTACTCTCTCACACTTTTAATCTATTACTACAATCTATCGAGCGAGAAGCTGTTTGAAGGTATAGCTTTTCTCTCTCTCTTACAACTATCCCTTGAGCGAGAGGCTGCCCAAAGGTATCGCCACTCACTCTCTCTCTCTCTCATTCATCAACGTTCAGCTATGTTATATTTTATTAAATCCGAGCGATAATCGATTCTTTACATTCATTTAATAACGCCGTTGTGAATACGTAAGACGTTCTTTTACACAATCCTTTATTGATCTATTCATTAATATTACATTGTTTCACCGTAGTTCCATTCCTTACTTTATTCATACTTACCTTTTTCCGTGGGAATCCTCACGACGTTCGACGACCTGTAACAAACGAAGATATTTTATTAATAACCCTCCTCGACGCTTCTGGACTTCGACCCAGTGTCTCTTACATTCAATATACTTACATTCTCGCACTCTACGCGTGTTTCTCTTCCCATTAGTTTCGTAGCCGTGTAGCGATCACAGATCAGCTCTAAGCGGGCGAACTTCGGTAGAACCGACATGGAACAGAAACAGGTATAACAACAAGGATTATTTCCGTTCATCGCATCATTGTTTTAATAGCCGAAAAGGCATACTCACCTGGGTCCTTTCGTTAGTCCATA
Organism: Stelis phaeoptera; assembly: GCA_943735885.1. NCBI lineage: Eukaryota > Metazoa > Arthropoda > Insecta > Hymenoptera > Megachilidae > Stelis > Stelis phaeoptera. The sequence goes on from CALSEM010000037.1 coordinate 155,821, forward strand.
TCGTCTCGAGGACGAGATCAACCCAAACGGAAGACACGCCGTTCTGGGATCCGATACCGAACCAAATTAGCTCACAAGCTAAAGCTGCAAGCTATACGAAGCGAGATAGAGTCCTTCATATCAGCCAACCTTCAGGCACCATCAACGTCGGTCCATCCAACCCCTGAGGAGCCACCTATAGAAACCATTGATTTAACACAATCCAGCAAACCAGAAATCATCTACCACTACTTACTAAGACCTCCTCTTGCCAAGGGAGTCCCCCGTTCAGTACTAAATACGTTTATCAAAGAACGCTATTTCTCTAAGGAGAGCACTTTGCCTCCACCTATCTTTAAATGGTGTATGAATGTGTACACGTCAATCCGTTTTTGAATAAACACTGTGAATTCTCTTAAATCCATATCTAAGCTCCAATTATTTCAACTTACCTCTTACAAGTCCTTTTCTTCAATCAGCATTCTGTGTCGCGATACTTGTAGGCCGGTGTATGCAGGTACCAAGTCCCTCGACGACCAGCGGACCCCACATTTCCTAAAACAGTAAACGCAAATTATTAATCGGTTTTAATTTTTCCAACTGCCAGTTAGCTGTTCACTCGCCGACGGTCGGTAAGATACCAACCGCCGACGACTGACCCGCCATCTAGCTGGTATATTTTCTACTAACCTACACACTACTTACCTATACTTACCTGTCGGAGGCGTCCCCTGCCGGCATTCTTCTCCTTCACATCGACCTCGAGCAGAGCCGCTCCTACTCCTGGCCGATCCCCCCTATAATATCGCCGCGGCCCTCCGAACCGAGTCGGCCGTGACAAATAAAAATTGGTGACAGCGGTGGGATCCGCTGAAATCCATAAATCAAATCCGCTGAATTCAAGGACAATCTTAATATTTCTTTCATTTATTGTTTCTAATATATTTTGCTAATCATGTCCAAGCAAGGAGTCTCTACTAGGTCAGCATCTTCGGAGTACACACCCGAAGAACTGCGAGCTATGGCCGAACAATTAGCCGCTAAGGAAAAGCGACTAAGGGAGCAAGAATTACAAAACGAGAAGGAACAACAGTTACTCGAAGACAGACTGCACGACAATAACGCCCGCATGGAAGCGGAACGACGCGAATTCGAGCAGGATCGCGTACGGCTTACCATGGAACACGAGAGACTCCAGGGCATGGTAGAAAAATTGGTATCGGAAGTTCGCGAATTAAGACATCAAACGAATGTCCCCCGGCACCCTCCTCCAACTACTCATCAAGAAAATCAACCCGGACGAGAGGACCTCGCCGAACCATTACACGGCAGCGCAGATACGTTGCATTCTGGAATCCACAGACGTGTGAAGGAGGCTGCCGACTGCATCAATACCTTCGATGGATCACGCGGGAGCGTGATTCCCTTTTGTGATTCGTGCTATCGCGCTCGTGATTTCTTGCCAGCGAGCGACGAGCCGTTACTTGTGCGAACTATCCTAAATAAATTGCGAGGACCCGCCTATCGTATTATAGGCCGATCGCATTTCGATACCGTCAATCAATTATGCGAGAAGATCAGGAAATTATTCTCGCCTTTTAAAAGTTCTAACTTCTATCGGGGAGAGCTGAGCCGCCTCCACCAAATTCATAATCAATCAGTACTGGATTTCGCAATCAAAATCCAGGAGTTACACGATCTAATATTAGACGGAGATAAACAACGCTACGGATCGCTCGACGCACGAGCCATCCACGAAATCCAATGTGAAGCATTGGAAGCCTTCGTACAAGGCTTACTTCCGGACGTAGCCACTCGTCTACGCATCGAGGGATACACCTCGTTGGACGACGCGATTGAACGCGCCATCAAACTACACACAGACATTCAAGACGAGCAGGCACGCTTCAACAGATCCTCGAATCAATATAACAATTTTAAAAATCGTTCGAATCCCCAGGACAATCGGAACCAACCACCGAGGCCTGGAAACCAACGTCAAGATAAGCCGCCATACAGTCGCGACTTATCCCGGAACAACGTTCCGAGACCATACCAACGTGATCGCGAATACCCCAACGGATATCGTCCCAATGCAAGGGAACCCGTTGGAGACCCGCCTCCGCCGGCGAAGCAATGTAGGTATTGCAAGAAACCGGGACACGTTGTCGAGGATTGTTTCCGACTAAAAGCTCGTAAGGAATACGAGAAAGCGGAACAAACGGGAAACCGTCAGGGCCCGTCAGCCGACCGCGCGGGACATGGGCCGAACCAACAAAACCGCGGAACATATTCATTGGCGAAAGAACTAAAGCCGCCTCAAAAGGAACCACCTCGCAAAGAAGAGGAACCTCCCAAAAGGGTCAACAAGCCCAACATGAAGAAGAAGCAAGAAAATTTGGAGGAAATAGAGGAGGAAGAGGAGGACGAGACCCTTCTCAACCACATATTCGACGAATAAACCTCAAGAAAACCAATCTCACGTCAATACCATCCGTCCTCATCAAACCACAAAACACCGAAATTCCCATACATTTAATGATCGACTCTGGCGCCGAAGTGAATCTTACTAAAAAATCAGCGTTACCAATCAATTACAACCTAGATACCAATGATTGTCCAGCCCTTAGGGGAATCGGACATGGGTTAGCCCCGACATTGGGTCAGGTTCACATACATATCCTCGGGTATAAAGTCCCATTCTTTGTCGTTAATGACGCTCTTAATATTCCGCATGACGGAATCCTGGGCGCTGATTTCCTACATACTCATTCTGCCAAGGTAGATTATGCCAGAAAGATCGTAAAGTGGAACGAATGGACCATACCATTCTACAAATCCACCCAAATAACACTTAAAAAGCGAACGGTTACGCCGATTCAGCTCTATCTAATACACTCAAACCGTAAATTCGGGTTTATTGAATTACACACCTTCGAGAAAGGTGTCTTTTTGGGAAAATGTGTTACGGACAACCTCCAAGGAAGAGGCTATGTCAGGTGTTATAATACTACTACAAAGGACGTGACGGTGACTATTCCAGTTTTGGAATCCATTCCTTTTGATATCCCTGATAAGGGATCCTCTCAAATCCACTCTGTCAGGAAAGGCCAGCAAGGACCATCCCGTGTGGATCAAATAAAAAGCCAGTTGCGTCTGGATCATCTAAATTCGGAGGAAAAACTCCACGTAATCGATCTCGTTGAGAGATACCCAGAGTGTTTTCACCTTAATGGAGAACCTCTTTCGCACGCCAAAGGAGTCACACATCAAATAGTGACTACCGACAACCTGCCAATAAATTCGAAGCAATACCGCTTCCCTCCAGTTCACAAAGAAGAGATTAACAGGCAGATTCAAGAGCTTCTTAGAGACGGAATCGTGCGACCGTCTATGTCGCCATACAACTCGCCCATCTGGATAGTCCCCAAGAAGATGGACGCATCCGGGAAGAGAAAATGGAGAGTTGTCATAGATTACCGTGGTCTAAACGAAAAGACCATAGGCGACGCATATCCCCTACCGAACATCACTGAAATTCTCGACCAGGTAGGAGGATCCAAGTACTTTAGTGTACTCGACCTAGCATCCGGATTCCACCAGATACCTATGGATCCGAAAGATGCAGAAAAGACAGCATTTTCTACGCCATATGGGCATTTTGAATTTACAAGAATGCCGTTTGGACTCAAGAACGCCCCAGCAACGTTTCAACGCTATATGAATAATTTATTATCTGGACTCCAGGGCTGGGAGCTATTTATTTACATGGACGACTTCGTTATTTATGCCTCGTCTCTCCAAGAACACAAAATTAAATTTACTCGACTAATGGAGAGATTGAAAGAAGGAAACGTAAAGCTACAACCCGACAAGTGTGAGTTTTTGCGCAAAGAAGTGGCATATTTAGGCCACGTTTTAAACGAAAACGGTGTTAAACCCGATCCAAAGAAGTTGGAAGCAGTAAAGAAATTTCCAATACCGAAAAACCCGAAGAATATCAAGCAATTCCTAGGACTCACAGGCTACTATCGCAGATTTATAAAAAACTACTCAAAAATCGCAAAACCTCTCACCGATCTGCTGAAGAAAACCAAACCTTTTGTTTGGGGACCAACCCAACAAGCAGCTTTTGAGACACTGCGGGAAACGCTCTGTCAATCACCGATATTACAGTTTCCGGATTTCACAAAACCATTTGTATTAACAACGGACGCGTCAGGATACGCGATCGGAGGCATATTAAGCCAAGGAGATGTAGGGAAAGATTTACCAATCGCCTACACGTCAAGAGTCCTAAATCCACACGAACAAAAATACAGCACCATCGAGAAAGAGTGCTTAGCTGTCGTATACTGCGTTACACATTTTCGTCCATACTTATACGGACGACAATTCCAAATAGTTACAGATCACAAGCCGTTGGCATGGCTTCACAATATAAAAGATCCGACTTCCAGACTGTGGAAATGGAAGCTTAAATTGTCGGAATACGAATATCAAATTAAATACAAACAAGGCGTCACAAATCTGAACGCGGATGCTTTGTCTCGCAATCCGCCAGAATCAGCCATCGTATTACCGCTACAAATCTCGTCATCTGACGACGAGATGCTCTATGAACCGAAACTACCAAGACCACATACGCCTTTGCCTCAGTTCATCGAAAGGATGAAGAAGAGGAAACGGGACGAGACAACGATCGAAAAACTACCTTCTAAAGAAAGAAGAACCATGGATCCATCCAGCTCCGAAGAAGCACAGGATACCACAAGTAGTCCCATCGAAACGCCATTGGAACCTCAACCAATGCCGTCCACATCAAGGGAACCAGATCCCTTTCCAATAGAAACAGTCGATCCAACCTCACCACCGCAGAACCAAACAAGGACTACGGATAACGAGGAAGACAACAGTTCTGACTCCGCAACCTCTGACTCCGATTCAGAAAGCGAAGATCAGGAGATATTCGACAGAGAACCACAATTTGAATTCCTGAAGATCGTAAAAACCAAGGAACCTCTGTCCATACAAAAGGATAACCTAGTAGTTTTCCTTACCTACCAGGGCACTCCTGCCTGCAACGGAGCGCGAGAGTTACAGGAAATTGGTCTACTTCCTGAACCAACCGAGATAGTACCGGACTCGCCTCACGTCAGAAACATTAATAAGAGATACATTATCTCGATTCCAATACAAGAGCGTCCTACAGCTCCAATCAATCTTACGCAAGCTCTTGCAGGATTGCGTATGTTACGCTCGGTCCTGGACGAACTCAATCTTTCAAGCTTCTCTATCCGCGAGACCAATCCACTAGGCGATGTTTCGTGGTATTACTTTAATAGAAAACTTCGAGATACATTCGAAAATTATCGAATCATAATTACTTACTGTTCAAATACCATTAGAGTTCCTCCAGCAACCGACCGTCCAGCTATTATCGCGAATACACACGACTCCGTCATCAATGGACACAAAGGAGTCTCGAAAACTCTTAATCGCATTCGTCAAAAGTATATTTGGCCAGGCATGAAAGCACAGGTACAACAGTATGTACGATCGTGCAAGACCTGTCAACTTAAAAAATTAACTAGAGTCAAAACGCGTCAACCTATGACAATAACCGATACTCCGGGAAGTGCTTTCGATAAGGTTGCCATCGATATCATGGGACCGTTACCGACCACTTCCTCCGGTTATTCCTATATCCTGACCATGCAGGATCTACTAACAAAATATTCTCTTGCAGCACCCCAGCGTAACACGTCTTCGATAGCCATCGCAGATCAATTCCTCAAGCGCCTAGTCTGTATTTTTGGTGCTCCTAAAGCAATTTTAACAGATCAAGGTAGTAACCTGATCTCTGCAATCATGAAGCAAGTAGCTAAACGATTTAATATAAAACAGTATAAAACCACGGCGTATAGGCCGCAATCAAATGGATCCCTAGAGAGATCGCATCACGTATTATCTGAATACCTAAAAATACAGACGGACAAAGGAAAAGACTGGGACACGTGGCTAGATCTGGCGATGTTCTCGTACAACACAAGTGTACACGAGAGCACCAGATACACCCCGCACGAACTTGTCTTCGGCAGAACCGCGAGAATCCCAAGTTCCGAACCCGAACTCGACGAACGAGAGACGGTTACATACGTAGATTATTTAAACGATCTATTCGATACGCTCAACGAAGTGCAGGAATCCGCTAGACAAAATCTAATACGGTCCAAGCACAAATCTAAAGAATATTATGACAGAAAATTAAAGACGCAAGAATTTACTACAGGTGACTTAGTCTACCTCTTAAAAGAGCCTACGGACAAGCTCGACCAACAGTATACAGGACCCTATCAGATTTTGGAAGTCCTGCCTCCCGCTAACCTTAGGCTAAGGATTAGCGATAGAAAAGAAAGAATTGTACACCAAAACAAATGTAAGATAGCAAAGTAAGTCTCTTTGCAGTATGAGGGAACCACCACGAGATCCGTTCTGGCCCCTCGCCGAGGAAATAGCCACCTCGATACGTCGCATGCTAATCTGGGAGCGACAACAGGAGTCAAAGCAAACGACTTCTACGCGGACAAGAAGACCACGCAGAAGCCGCACTCCACTATACCAAATGAGCTGCATCGTGCTTATCTTCACCACGATGTTGCCGTCATCCACATGTCTTATTGGGTTTGACTGCGGAGGACCCGCTACAAACCATACCACGGTGTCGTTGCTCGACTTGGAGGAATGTAAAACCCCAGGGCCAAAGATCACGACGACCACAACATACGTACAACTTCTGCAGCTGGCGGAGTTTGACCACACGCCAGTCATACAATGCCAAATTAACATTCGGAGGACAATCAACTACTGCGGCATGCATTCGCACCTCTCAGCTGTGCAGAACGGCTTGGCCGAATACCTGCACGAGGTCACCCACGAAGCTTGCCGTCGCCTACACGAAGAAGGAACGATATCGTTAGGTACCACCGTCATAACCGGTGTTTCCAACAACGCTACTACTCACCGCTCCATCACATTGGCCGGTTCCGTAAGACAAGACGGAACATGCACCGGCATACCATACTCCGATCCGTATGGCACGTGGACGAACGTCTTCGTCCTCGCCACGGTAGAGATCAAGCTGAAGAGTCAGCTAGCGCGTGTCAAGAGCGCACAAGGCAAAATTATTCTTCCATCTGGCACCACCTGTGAACTATCTCGATCCTCGTGTATCGATTCCGATTCCGGATACACGTTCTGGGAACCAGTACCAACAGACGCCTGCGAACTGAAGTCGTACGACGTCCTTTACGAAGGACCAGCCGAGAAGACAGAAGAAGAATCTTCCACGGTCCAACATCCAGTTATATACAGCCTGACGACGAACGAGATCACGTTCGCCCTCACCAAAATCGGAGACCATCATAAATGTGGGTACTCCATCGTAACTACAGAGCATCCACGGCTGTTCATCATCGAGACTCAAGCTGGAAACCCCATCATCAGGAAACAACCAATTCCTGCGGACAACTTGGACATCTTCACATACATGAATTCCAAGTTTATTTACGTCGAGAAGCACATCAGAAGCCAAATTACGGCTTTATACAAAACCATAATAATCCAAAAGTGCGAAGCGGAAAACCAAATCCTTCGAAACGCACTCTCTCTGGTTGCCTTGATGCCTGAAGAATTTGCCTATATAATAACTAAACAACCCGGATACATCGCAGTAAATTCCGGAGAAGTGATACACATTCTACAGTGTATACCCGCGGTAGTAAAGCTAAGGAAAACCGAAGACTGCTTTAACGAACTCCCGGTTACCCATAATAACCAGAGTTATTTCCTGACGCCAAAAACCAGGATACTCACACGGTTTGGGACCCGAAAGCAGTGCAACCCGTTGTTGCCCACTATCTACAAGGTGGACGAACAATGGATCAAACTAGTACCAACAATGATGATAACCGAGACCCCTCAGAAGACAAGGCCGGTATCGCAATTAAATTGGAAATACCTAACACCTACTTCATTGGCTACCAGTGGAATCTATTCCCAGGCGGAACTGGATAGATTAAGAGACCACATAATGTTTCCGGCTGAAAAACCAGCCGTCATCAACGAAATTGCAAGAAACGCAGCCTCCTCCGACGCATCATCAAGCTCGATATCCCTCTCAGGATTCTTGGACGAGCATACCTTGCAGAAGATCGCTGATTCCACGATCAACCGGATGTGGAACGGATTCATGGAATTTGGATCCATCAGCGCAGCCCTCTTAGGAATTTTCCTAATTATAAGGGTAATTAAAAGCATAATCAGCATATTGATCAATGGATACACTCTACATTCAGTATATGGCTGTGGACTACACGTCCTTGGAGCCATCTGCTCTTCAATCACCAATCTTCTGGTCCACCTGAAAAACAAATCGACATCGACTACCAACGCTCCAGACGACCCTCCAGAGCCCAGACCAGAGCCAGCCTCAAGAACGTCTGCCTCTGTCAATCTGGAAGCACTTCGCAGCTACTGCACCGATACAAATTAGTGGAAAGTGCCTACCGAAAGACATCAGTGAAAATAATAAACATTGTTCACGTCATAAATAAATTTTGGACGTTTAGGCCCAAAATTTATTTCCCCGGGGAGGGAGGTGTAATATTCTCGCCAGCTTCCCCTGCTTGCGCACAAATTTTTTCGCGCCAAAGTTTCGCAAACTCTTATTTTTTCCACTAAGATTCCAGTATCTTTATTATTATTATTATTATTTTCATTCCAAAAGATCCACGATCTTTTTATATTATCGATGTCATAATCATGGTATTATTATTATTATTATTATTATTATTACTGTTATTATTATTCAAATTCCAAGAAAAGGATAATCTTTTAATTCTCAGAATATCTCTATCGTTAAATAAATTCAATTAACGTTTAATAATAATGATTACCATTGTTGCTTACCTTCGGCAAGCAACCCACCACCAGTCGATATATAACCGACTGCTGGTAATATTAAACCCTAAATAACCGACGTTACCGACAACGTCGATATGTTACCACGTTACGATAAGCCGTTATAAACTCCTTCGAATACTTACCTTTGTCATCGGAGAATGACCCCCAATATTATTACTGACGTTCGATGTATTACCATCACACGTCAATTTACTTATTTTTGTCTTTATAATTGATTCCATACATTTCCTACACTCAGGGGTCACTCACCGACTATTTAAACCCGAACACGGCTATATCCATAAATATATATACGTATATATAAATATATACATATATATATATCTCAATTATTATTATATCTTCTTCCAGAGGTCATTTATTTCTTTCATTGTAAGAACCGTCACCGATTTCCATTTATTCCGATTAACTACCATCGATAAATCATGGTTAGTTACTAATAATCACATTGTACATGTCTTAGGACATTATTCATAAATTAATATCATTTAATTTGAGAAACACTGCGAGAAGAGAACCACTATGAGAAATATTCCTTTGTTCCTTCTCACGAGAAGAGAACAAAGACCGGATGTTTAGTCTGCAGAGATAAGGAGCAGAATTCGCCCTTATCTTCGCTCGGTAACCCGAGATTTAACCGCCACTGTCGTGCCGTGTGCAAAAGCAGTGTCAGCGCTTTCAAACAAAGGAATCTGCGTCAGCAATCCTTAGAACAAAGGGACCTAAGAACAAAGGAATCCCCTCTATAAATACAGCCCATGACGGACCATGGAGCAACAGTCTGACTTCAACCGCCGAACCGTGCTCTTCGATGTAACGTTCTTCTCCAGTGCAGTGACAGTTTCTACAAGTGTTTCGACCTATTCGGACTTAGTTTTTGTGTGAATAATTCATCAAGGGACATAGTCTCATTTATATTTTTCGTAATAAGGACTTAGACTCAATTGTATTTTTCGCTTAAAGAACTTAGATTCTTTTCATTAAATTCTTATTGGACTTAGTCTCATTTGGATTTATTACATTTTATTCGCTAAGGACATAGTTTCCTTTTCTGATTTAATTCATTTAATTCAATAAGAACTTAGTTTCTTCCATGAATTATTTCCTTTTATTCAATAAGGACTTAGATTCATTTACTATTAATTTCATTTAATCCAATAAAGACTTAGTCTCTCAATTACAATTAAATTCATTTTACCCTATAAAGACTTAGCCTCTTTTTCACTTGACATCTCAGAATACAATTGAACTTAGTCACTTCTATACTTGATTTCTCGTATCCCGAATAGATCGAACAAACCTTGTGAAACTGGATAAACTGTTTATAGTTTATCCCCGTCACCCATATATGCACTTTTACTTTAAATACTTTCAAGTCTACATTTATATACTTTAATCTTCGATTTCTATTTGCCACAGTCATTTCTCACAGTGTTTGCCAACGAATAAGACATTATATTATAAACAAGTTATTGGATTATCAGTTTGTTATTCTACTACTGCGTAAGTCTTTGAATCTTATTAAATATTATTTTTATTGTTGTTGCTGATGTTTCCAACCATTTATGTACCTTGGTCATGTCCAATCCTGAACTTCGGTGAACTAAAAAATCATTAATTTTGGCTTTGCATCAAATTCACTTTATTGATCTTAGGATTACAAATACACAATTTCAATCGACATCGCTCATTTCTTCAAGACATTCTACTACTTTTACATCGTATACTTTTCTCTCGAGTTGAGAGGCTGTTTAAAGGTATAGCCTCTAACTCTCGCTATTACTTTACATTCTGAACCGCTTGATTTTTCCTTTATTTTCGCTGAGTAACAGAGCTGTCTAGTATAGCCGTACTCTCTCACACTTTTAATCTATTACTACAATCTATCGAGCGAGAAGCTGTTTGAAGGTATAGCTTTTCTCTCTCTCTTACAACTATCCCTTGAGCGAGAGGCTGCCCAAAGGTATCGCCACTCACTCTCTCTCTCTCTCATTCATCAACGTTCAGCTATGTTATATTTTATTAAATCCGAGCGATAATCGATTCTTTACATTCATTTAATAACGCCGTTGTGAATACGTAAGACGTTCTTTTACACAATCCTTTATTGATCTATTCATTAATATTACATTGTTTCACCGTAGTTCCATTCCTTACTTTATTCATACTTACCTTTTTCCGTGGGAATCCTCACGACGTTCGACGACCTGTAACAAACGAAGATATTTTATTAATAACCCTCCTCGACGCTTCTGGACTTCGACCCAGTGTCTCTTACATTCAATATACTTACATTCTCGCACTCTACGCGTGTTTCTCTTCCCATTAGTTTCGTAGCCGTGTAGCGATCACAGATCAGCTCTAAGCGGGCGAACTTCGGTAGAACCGACATGGAACAGAAACAGGTATAACAACAAGGATTATTTCCGTTCATCGCATCATTGTTTTAATAGCCGAAAAGGCATACTCACCTGGGTCCTTTCGTTAGTCCATATCGTCTCGAGGACGAGATCAACCCAAACGGAAGACACGCCGTTCTGGGATCCGATACCGAACCAAATTAGCTCACAAGCTAAAGCTGCAAGCTATACGAAGCGAGATAGAGTCCTTCATATCAGCCAACCTTCAGGCACCATCAACGTCGGTCCATCCAACCCCTGAGGAGCCACCTATAGAAACCATTGATTTAACACAATCCAGCAAACCAGAAATCATCTACCACTACTTACTAAGACCTCCTCTTGCCAAGGGAGTCCCCCGTTCAGTACTAAATACGTTTATCAAAGAACGCTATTTCTCTAAGGAGAGCACTTTGCCTCCACCTATCTTTAAATGGTGTATGAATGTGTACACGTCAATCCGTTTTTGAATAAACACTGTGAATTCTCTTAAATCCATATCTAAGCTCCAATTATTTCAACTTACCTCTTACAAGTCCTTTTCTTCAATCAGCATTCTGTGTCGCGATACTTGTAGGCCGGTGTATGCAGGTACCAAGTCCCTCGACGACCAGCGGACCCCACATTTCCTAAAACAGTAAACGCAAATTATTAATCGGTTTTAATTTTTCCAACTGCCAGTTAGCTGTTCACTCGCCGACGGTCGGTAAGATACCAACCGCCGACGACTGACCCGCCATCTAGCTGGTATATTTTCTACTAACCTACACACTACTTACCTATACTTACCTGTCGGAGGCGTCCCCTGCCGGCATTCTTCTCCTTCACATCGACCTCGAGCAGAGCCGCTCCTACTCCTGGCCGATCCCCCCTATAATATCGCCGCGGCCCTCCGAACCGAGTCGGCCGTGACACTTTTGCAACGAAACGTGCGTTTCGTGCCCCAAAACGCTGCTTTTGCACAGTTTTGACGCTAAACGTGCGTTTCGTGCACCAAAACGCTGCTTTTGCACAGTTTTGACGCTAAACGTGCGTTTCGTGCACCAAAACGCTGCTTTTGCAACGAAACGTGCGTTTCGTGCCCCAAAACGCTGCTTTTGCACAGTTTTGACGCAAAACGTGCGTTTCGTGCCCCAAAACGCTGTTTTGCACAGTTTTGACGCAAAACGTGCGTTTCGTGCACCAGAACGCTGCTTTTGCACAGTTTTGACGCAAAACGTGCGTTTCGTGCACCAAAACGCTGCTTTTGCACAGTTTTGACGCAAAACGTGCGTTTCGTGCCCCAAAACGCTGCTTTTGCACAGTTTTGACGCAAATCGTGCGTTTCGTGCACCAAAACGCTGCTTTTGCACAGTTTTGACGCAAAACGTGCGTTTCGTGCCCCAAAACGCTGCTTTTGCACAGTTTTGACGCTAAACGTGCGTTTCGTGCACCAAAACGCTGCTTTTGCACAGTTTTGACGCAAAACGTGCGTTTCGTGCCCCAAAACGCTGCTTTTGCACAGTTTTGACGCTAAACGTGCGTTTCGTGCACCAAAACGCTGCTTTTGCACAGTTTTGACGCTAAACGTGCGTTTCGTGCACCAAAACGCTGCTTTTGCAACGAAACGTGCGTTTCGTGCCCCAAAACGCTGCTTTTGCACAGTTTTGACACAAAACGTGCGTTTCGTGCCCCAAAACGCTGCTTTTGCACAGTTTTAACGCAAAACGTGCGTTTCGTGCCCCAAAACGCTGTTTTGCACAGTTTTGACGCAAAACGTGCGTTTCGTGCCCCAAAACGCTGCTTTTGCACAGTTTTGACGCAAAACGTGCGTTTCGTGCACCAAAACGCTGCTTTTGCACAGTTTTCACGCTAAACGTGCGTTTCGTGCACCAAAACGCTGCTTTTGCACAGTTTTGACGCTAAACGTGCGTTTCGTGCACCAAAACGCTGCTTTTGCACAGTTTTGACGCTAAACGTGCGTTTCGTGCACCAAAACGCTGCTTTTGCAACGAAACGTGCGTTTCGTGCCCCAAAACGCTGCTTTTGCACAGTTTTGACGCAAAACGTGCGTTTCGTGCACCAAAACGCTGCTTTTGCACAGTTTTGACGCAAAACGTGCGTTTCGTGCCCCAAAACGCTGTTTTGCACAGTTTTGACGCAAAACGTGCGTTTCGTGCACCAAAACGCTGCTTTTGCACAGTTTTGACGCAAAACGTGCGTTTCGTGCCCCAAAACGCTGCTTTTGCACAGTTTTGACGCAAATCGTGCGTTTCGTGCACCAAAACGCTGCTTTTGCACAGTTTTGACGCAAAACGTGCGTTTCGTGCCCCAAAACGCTGCTTTTGCACAGTTTTGACGCTAAACGTGCGTTTCGTGCACCAAAACGCTGCTTTTGCACAGTTTTGACGCTAAACGTGCGTTTCGTGCACCAAAACGCTGCTTTTGCAACGAAACGTGCGTTTCGTGCCCCAAAACGCTGCTTTTGCACAGTTTTGACGCAAAACGTGCGTTTCGTGCACCAAAACGCTGCTTTTGCACAGTTTTGACGCAAAACGTGCGTTTCGTGCACCAAAACGCTGCTTTTGCACAGTTTTTACGCTAAACGTGCGTTTCGTGCACCAAAACGCTGCTTTTGCACAGTTTTGACGCTAAACGTGCGTTTCGTGCACCAAAACGCTGCTTTTGCAACGAAACGTGCGTTTCGTGCCCCAAAACGCTGCTTTTGCCCAGTTTTGACGCAAAACCTGCGTTTCGTGCACCAAAACGCTGCTTTTGCACAGTTTTGACGCAAAGCGTGCGTTTCGTGCTCCAAAACGCTGCTTTTGCTCAGTTTTGACGCAAAACGTGCGTTTCGTGCCCCAAAACGCTGCTTTTGCACAGTTTTGACGCTAAACGTGCGTTTCGTGCACCAAAACGCTGCTTTTGCACAGTTTTGACGCTAAACGTGCGTTTCGTGCACCAAAACGCTGCTTTTGCAACGAAACGTGCGTTTCGTGCCCCAAAACGCTGCTTTTGCACAGTTTTGACGCAAAACGTGCGTTTCGTGCACCAAAACGCTGCTTTTGCACAGTTTTGACGCAAAACGTGCGTTTCGTGCACCAAAACGCTGCTTTTGCACAGTTTTTACGCTAAACGTGCGTTTCGTGCACCAAAACGCTGCTTTTGCACAGTTTTGACGCTAAACGTGCGTTTCGTGCACCAAAACGCTGCTTTTGCAACGAAACGTGCGTTTCGTGCCCCAAAACGCTGCTTTTGCCCAGTTTTGACGCAAAACCTGCGTTTCGTGCACCAAAACGCTGCTTTTGCACAGTTTTGACGCAAAGCGTGCGTTTCGTGCTCCAAAACGCTGCTTTTGCTCAGTTTTGACGCAAAACGTGCGTTTCGTGCCCCAAAACGCTGCTTTTGCACAGTTTTGACGCTAAACGTGCGTTTCGTGCACCAAAACGCTGCTTTTGCACAGTTTTGACGCTAAACGTGCGTTTCGTGCACCAAAACGCTGCTTTTGCAACGAAACGTGCGTTTCGTGCCCCAAAACGCTGCTTTTGCACAGTTTTGACGCTAAACGTGCGTTTCGTGCACCAAAACGCTGCTTTTGCACAGTTTTGACGCTAAACGTGCGTTTCGTGCACCAAAACGCTGCTTTTGCAACGAAACGTGCGTTTCGTGCCCCAAAACGCTGCTTTTGCACAGTTTTGACGCAAAACGTGCGTTTCGTGCCCCAAAACGCTGTTTTGCACAGTTTTGACGCAAAACGTGCGTTTCGTGCACCAAAACGCTGCTTTTGCACAGTTTTGACGCAAAACGTGCGTTTCGTGCACCAAAACGCTGCTTTTGCACAGTTTTGACGCAAAACGTGCGTTTCGTGCCCCAAAACGCTGCTTTTGCACA
Organism: Stelis phaeoptera; assembly: GCA_943735885.1. Lineage (NCBI taxonomy): Eukaryota > Metazoa > Arthropoda > Insecta > Hymenoptera > Megachilidae > Stelis > Stelis phaeoptera. The sequence continues at coordinate 171,054 of CALSEM010000037.1, forward strand.
GTTTTGACGCAAATCGTGCGTTTCGTGCACCAAAACGCTGCTTTTGCACAGTTTTGACGCAAAACGTGCGTTTCGTGCCCCAAAACGCTGCTTTTGCACAGTTTTGACGCTAAACGTGCGTTTCGTGCACCAAAACGCTGCTTTTGCACAGTTTTGACGCAAAACGTGCGTTTCGTGCCCCAAAACGCTGCTTTTGCACAGTTTTGACGCTAAACGTGCGTTTCGTGCACCAAAACGCTGCTTTTGCACAGTTTTGACGCTAAACGTGCGTTTCGTGCACCAAAACGCTGCTTTTGCAACGAAACGTGCGTTTCGTGCCCCAAAACGCTGCTTTTGCACAGCTTTGACGCAAAACGTGCGTTTCGTGCACCAAAACGCTGCTTTTGCACAGTTTTGACGCTAAACGTGCGTTTCGTGCACCAAAACGCTGCTTTTGCACAGTTTTGACGCTAAACGTGCGTTTCGTGCACCAAAACGCTGCTTTTGCAACGAAACGTGCGTTTCGTGCCCCAAAACGCTGCTTTTGCACAGTTTTGACGCTAAACGTGCGTTTCGTGCACCAAAACGCTGCTTTTGCACAGTTTTGACGCAAAACGTGCGTTTCGTGCCCCAAAACGCTGCTTTTGCACAGTTTTGACGCTAAACGTGCGTTTCGTGCACCAAAACGCTGCTTTTGCACAGTTTTGACGCTAAACGTGCGTTTCGTGCACCAAAACGCTGCTTTTGCAACGAAACGTGCGTTTCGTGCCCCAAAACGCTGCTTTTGCACAGTTTTGACGCAAAACGTGCGTTTCGTGCACCAAAACGCTGCTTTTGCACAGTTTTGACGCAAAACGTGCGTTTCGTGCACCAAAACGCTGCTTTTGCACAGTTTTCACGCTAAACGTGCGTTTCGTGCACCAAAACGCTGCTTTTGCACAGTTTTGACGCTAAACGTGCGTTTCGTGCCCGAAAACGCTGTTTTGCACAGTTTTGACGCAAAACGTGCGTTTCGTGCGCCAAAACGCTGCTTTTGCACAGTTTTGACGCAAAACGTGCGTTTCGTGCACCAAAACGCTGCTTTTGCAACGAAACGTGCGTTTCGTGCCCCAAAACGCTGCTTTTGCACAGTTTTGACGCAAAACGTGCGTTTCGTGCCCCAAAACGCTGCTTTTGCACAGTTTTGACGCAAAACGTGCGTTTCGTGCCCCAAAACGCTGTTTTGCACAGTTTTGACGCAAAACGTGCGTTTCGTGCACCAAAACTCTGCTTTTGCACAGTTTTGACGCAAAACGTGCGTTTCGTGCCCCAAAACGCTGCTTTTGCACAGTTTTGACGCAAATCGTGCGTTTCGTGCACCAAAACGCTGCTTTTGCACAGTTTTGACGCAAAACGTGCGTTTCGTGCCCCAAAACGCTGCTTTTGCACAGTTTTGACGCTAAACGTGCGTTTCGTGCACCAAAACGCTGCTTTTGCACAGTTTTGACGCTAAACGTGCGTTTCGTGCACCAAAACGCTGCTTTTGCAACGAAACGTGCGTTTCGTGCCCCAAAACGCTGCTTTTGCACAGTTTTGACGCAAAACGTGCGTTTCGTGCACCAAAACGCTGCTTTTGCACAGTTTTGACGCTAAACGTGCGTTTCGTGCACCAAAACGCTGCTTTTGCACAGTTTTGACGCTAAACGTGCGTTTCGTGCACCAAAACGCTGCTTTTGCAACGAAACGTGCGTTTCGTGCCCCAAAACGCTGCTTTTGCACAGTTTTGACGCTAAACGTGCGTTTCGTGCACCAAAACGCTGCTTTTGCACAGTTTTGACGCTAAACGTGCGTTTCGTGCACCAAAACGCTGCTTTTGCAACGAAACGTGCGTTTCGTGCCCCAAAACGCTGCTTTTGCACAGTTTTGACGCAAAACGTGCGTTTCGTGCACCAAAACGCTGCTTTTGCACAGTTTTGACGCAAAACGTGCGTTTCGTGCACCAAAACGCTGCTTTTGCACAGTTTTGACGCAAAACGTGCGTTTCGTGCCCCAAAACGCTGCTTTTGCACAGTTTTGACGCTAAACGTGCGTTTCGTGCACCAAAACGCTGCTTTTGCACAGTTTTGACGCTAAACGTGCGTTTCGTGCACCAAAACGCTGCTTTTGCAACGAAACGTGCGTTTCGTGCCCCAAAACGCTGCTTTTGCACAGTTTTGACGCAAAACGTGCGTTTCGTGCACCAAAACGCTGCTTTTGCACAGTTTTGACGCAAAACGTGCGTTTCGTGCACCAAAACGCTGCTTTTGCACAGTTTTCACGCTAAACGTGCGTTTCGTGCACCAAAACGCTGCTTTTGCACAGTTTTGACGCTAAACGTGCGTTTCGTGCCCGAAAACGCTGTTTTGCACAGTTTTGACGCAAAACGTGCGTTTCGTGCGCCAAAACGCTGCTTTTGCACAGTTTTGACGCAAAACGTGCGTTTCGTGCACCAAAACGCTGCTTTTGCAACGAAACGTGCGTTTCGTGCCCCAAAACGCTGCTTTTGCACAGTTTTGACGCAAAACGTGCGTTTCGTGCACCAAAACGCTGCTTTTGCACAGTTTTGACGCAAAACGTGCGTTTCGTGCCCGAAAACGCTGTTTTGCACAGTTTTGACGCAAAACGTGCGTTTCGTGCGCCAAAACGCTGCTTTTGCAACGAAACGTGCGTTTCGTGCCCCAAAACGCTGCTTTTGCACAGTTTTGACGCAAAACGTGCGTTTCGTGCACCAAAACGCTGCTTTTGCAACGAAACGTGCGTTTCGTGCCCCAAAACGCTGCTTTTGCCCAGTTTTGACGCAAAACGTGCGTTTCGTGCACCAAAACGCTGCTTTTGCACAGTTTTGACGCAAAACGTGCGTTTCGTGCACCAAAACGCTGCTTTTGCAACGAAACGTGCGTTTCGTGCCCCAAAACGCTGCTTTTGCACAGTTTTGACGCAAAACGTGCGTTTCGTGCCCCAAAACGCTGTTTTGCACAGTTTTGACGCAAAACGTGCGTTTCGTGCACCAGAACGCTGCTTTTGCACAGTTTTGACGCAAAACGTGCGTTTCGTGCACCAAAACGCTGCTTTTGCACAGTTTTGACGCAAAACGTGCGTTTCGTGCCCCAAAACGCTGCTTTTGCACAGTTTTGACGCAAATCGTGCGTTTCGTGCACCAAAACGCTGCTTTTGCACAGTTTTGACGCAAATCGTGCGTTTCGTGCACCAAAACGCTGCTTTTGCACAGTTTTGACGCAAAACGTGCGTTTCGTGCCCCAAAACGCTGCTTTTGCACAGTTTTGACGCTAAACGTGCGTTTCGTGCACCAAAACGCTGCTTTTGCAACGAAACGTGCGTTTCGTGCCCCAAAACGCTGCTTTTGCACAGTTTTGACGCAAAACGTGCGTTTCGTGCCCCAAAACGCTGTTTTGCACAGTTTTGACGCAAAACGTGCGTTTCGTGCCCCAAAACGCTGCTTTTGCACAGTTTTGACGCTAAACGTGCGTTTCGTGCACCAAAACGCTGCTTTTGCAACGAAACGTGCGTTTCGTGCCCCAAAACGCTGCTTTTGCCCAGTTTTGACGCAAAACGTGCGTTTCGTGCACCAAAACGCTGCTTTTGCACAGTTTTGACGCAAAACGTGCGTTTCGTGCCCCAAAACGCTGCTTTTGCACAGTTTTGACGCTAAACGTGCGTTTCGTGCACCAAAACGCTGCTTTTGCAACGAAACGTGCGTTTCGTGCCCCAAAACGCTGCTTTTGCCCAGTTTTGACGCAAAACGTGCGTTTCGTGCACCAAAACGCTGCTTTTGCACAGTTTTGACGCAAAACGTGCGTTTCGTGCTCCAAAACGCTGCTTTTGCACAGTTTTGACGCAAAACGTGCGTTTCGTGCCCCAAAACGCTGCTTTTGCACAGTTTTGACGCTAAACGTGCGTTTCGTGCACCAAAACGCTGCTTTTGCAACGAAACGTGCGTTTCGTGCCCCAAAACGCTGCTTTTGCACAGTTTTGACGCAAAACGTGCGTTTCGTGCACCAAAACGCTGCTTTTGCACAGTTTTGACACAAAACGTGCGTTTCGTGCCCCAAAACGCTGCTTTTGCACAGTTTTAACGCAAAACGTGCGTTTCGTGCCCCAAAACGCTGTTTTGCACAGTTTTGACGCAAAACGTGCGTTTCGTGCCCCAAAACGCTGCTTTTGCACAGTTTTGACGCAAAACGTGCGTTTCGTGCACCAAAACGCTGCTTTTGCACAGTTTTCACGCTAAACGTGCGTTTCGTGCACCAAAACGCTGCTTTTGCACAGTTTTGACGCTAAACGTGCGTTTCGTGCACCAAAACGCTGCTTTTGCAACGAAACGTGCGTTTCGTGCCCCAAAACGCTGCTTTTGCACAGTTTTGACGCAAAACGTGCGTTTCGTGCACCAAAACGCTGCTTTTGCACAGTTTTGACGCAAAACGTGCGTTTCGTGCCCCAAAACGCTGTTTTGCACAGTTTTGACGCAAACGTGCGTTTCGTGCACCAAAACGCTGCTTTTGCACAGTTTTGACGCAAAACGTGCGTTTCGTGCCCCAAAACGCTGCTTTTGCACAGTTTTGACGCAAATCGTGCGTTTCGTGCACCAAAACGCTGCTTTTGCACAGTTTTGACGCAAAACGTGCGTTTCGTGCCCCAAAACGCTGCTTTTGCACAGTTTTGACGCTAAACGTGCGTTTCGTGCACCAAAACGCTGCTTTTGCACAGTTTTGACGCTAAACGTGCGTTTCGTGCACCAAAACGCTGCTTTTGCAACGAAACGTGCGTTTCGTGCCCCAAAACGCTGCTTTTGCACAGTTTTGACGCAAAACGTGCGTTTCGTGCACCAAAACGCTGCTTTTGCACAGTTTTGACGCAAAACGTGCGTTTCGTGCACCAAAACGCTGCTTTTGCACAGTTTTTACGCTAAACGTGCATTTCGTGCACCAAAACGCTGCTTTTGCACAGTTTTGACGCTAAACGTGCGTTTCGTGCACCAAAACGCTGCTTTTGCAACGAAACGTGCGTTTCGTGCCCCAAAACGCTGCTTTTGCCCAGTTTTGACGCAAAACGTGCGTTTCGTGCACCAAAACGCTGCTTTTGCACAGTTTTGACGCAAAACGTGCGTTTCGTGCTCCAAAACGCTGCTTTTGCACAGTTTTGACGCAAAACGTGCGTTTCGTGCACCAAAACGCTGCTTTTGCACAGTTTTGACGCTAAACGTGCGTTTCGTGCACCAAAACGCTGCTTTTGCAACGAAACGTGCGTTTCGTGCCCCAAAACGCTGCTTTTGCACAGTTTTGACGCTAAACGTGCGTTTCGTGCACCAAAACGCTGCTTTTGCACAGTTTTGACGCTAAACGTGCGTTTCGTGCACCAAAACGCTGCTTTTGCAACGAAACGTGCGTTTCGTGCCCCAAAACGCTGCTTTTGCACAGTTTTGACGCAAAACGTGCGTTTCGTGCCCCAAAACGCTGTTTTGCACAGTTTTGACGCAAAACGTGCGTTTCGTGCACCAGAACGCTGCTTTTGCACAGTTTTGACGCAAAACGTGCGTTTCGTGCACCAAAACGCTGCTTTTGCACAGTTTTGACGCAAAACGTGCGTTTCGTGCCCCAAAACGCTGCTTTTGCACAGTTTTGACGCAAATCGTGCGTTTCGTGCACCAAAACGCTGCTTTTGCACAGTTTTGACGCAAATCGTGCGTTTCGTGCACCAAAACGCTGCTTTTGCACAGTTTTGACGCAAAACGTGCGTTTCGTGCCCCAAAACGCTGCTTTTGCACAGTTTTGACGCTAAACGTGCGTTTCGTGCACCAAAACGCTGCTTTTGCAACGAAACGTGCGTTTCGTGCCCCAAAACGCTGCTTTTGCACAGTTTTGACGCAAAACGTGCGTTTCGTGCCCCAAAACGCTGTTTTGCACAGTTTTGACGCAAAACGTGCGTTTCGTGCCCCAAAACGCTGCTTTTGCACAGTTTTGACGCTAAACGTGCGTTTCGTGCACCAAAACGCTGCTTTTGCAACGAAACGTGCGTTTCGTGCCCCAAAACGCTGCTTTTGCCCAGTTTTGACGCAAAACGTGCGTTTCGTGCACCAAAACGCTGCTTTTGCACAGTTTTGACGCAAAACGTGCGTTTCGTGCCCCAAAACGCTGCTTTTGCACAGTTTTGACGCTAAACGTGCGTTTCGTGCACCAAAACGCTGCTTTTGCAACGAAACGTGCGTTTCGTGCCCCAAAACGCTGCTTTTGCCCAGTTTTGACGCAAAACGTGCGTTTCGTGCACCAAAACGCTGCTTTTGCACAGTTTTGACGCAAAACGTGCGTTTCGTGCTCCAAAACGCTGCTTTTGCACAGTTTTGACGCAAAACGTGCGTTTCGTGCCCCAAAACGCTGCTTTTGCACAGTTTTGACGCTAAACGTGCGTTTCGTGCACCAAAACGCTGCTTTTGCAACGAAACGTGCGTTTCGTGCCCCAAAACGCTGCTTTTGCACAGTTTTGACGCAAAACGTGCGTTTCGTGCACCAAAACGCTGCTTTTGCACAGTTTTGACACAAAACGTGCGTTTCGTGCCCCAAAACGCTGCTTTTGCACAGTTTTAACGCAAAACGTGCGTTTCGTGCCCCAAAACGCTGTTTTGCACAGTTTTGACGCAAAACGTGCGTTTCGTGCCCCAAAACGCTGCTTTTGCACAGTTTTGACGCAAAACGTGCGTTTCGTGCACCAAAACGCTGCTTTTGCACAGTTTTCACGCTAAACGTGCGTTTCGTGCACCAAAACGCTGCTTTTGCACAGTTTTGACGCTAAACGTGCGTTTCGTGCACCAAAACGCTGCTTTTGCAACGAAACGTGCGTTTCGTGCCCCAAAACGCTGCTTTTGCACAGTTTTGACGCAAAACGTGCGTTTCGTGCACCAAAACGCTGCTTTTGCACAGTTTTGACGCAAAACGTGCGTTTCGTGCCCCAAAACGCTGTTTTGCACAGTTTTGACGCAAAACGTGCGTTTCGTGCACCAAAACGCTGCTTTTGCACAGTTTTGACGCAAAACGTGCGTTTCGTGCCCCAAAACGCTGCTTTTGCACAGTTTTGACGCAAATCGTGCGTTTCGTGCACCAAAACGCTGCTTTTGCACAGTTTTGACGCAAAACGTGCGTTTCGTGCCCCAAAACGCTGCTTTTGCACAGTTTTGACGCTAAACGTGCGTTTCGTGCACCAAAACGCTGCTTTTGCACAGTTTTGACGCTAAACGTGCGTTTCGTGCACCAAAACGCTGCTTTTGCAACGAAACGTGCGTTTCGTGCCCCAAAACGCTGCTTTTGCACAGTTTTGACGCAAAACGTGCGTTTCGTGCACCAAAACGCTGCTTTTGCACAGTTTTGACGCAAAACGTGCGTTTCGTGCACCAAAACGCTGCTTTTGCACAGTTTTTACGCTAAACGTGCATTTCGTGCACCAAAACGCTGCTTTTGCACAGTTTTGACGCTAAACGTGCGTTTCGTGCACCAAAACGCTGCTTTTGCAACGAAACGTGCGTTTCGTGCCCCAAAACGCTGCTTTTGCCCAGTTTTGACGCAAAACGTGCGTTTCGTGCACCAAAACGCTGCTTTTGCACAGTTTTGACGCAAAACGTGCGTTTCGTGCTCCAAAACGCTGCTTTTGCACAGTTTTGACGCAAAACGTGCGTTTCGTGCCCCAAAACGCTGCTTTTGCACAGTTTTGACGCTAAACGTGCGTTTCGTGCACCAAAACGCTGCTTTTGCACAGTTTTGACGCTAAACGTGCGTTTCGTGCACCAAAACGCTGCTTTGCAA
>CALSEM010000038.1:0-23225 GCA_943735885.1 Stelis phaeoptera
TCTGCACAGTTTTGACACAAAACGTGCGTTTCGTGAACCAAAACGCCGCTTTTGCAGCGAAACGTGCGTTTCGTGCACCAAATCGCTGCTTTTGCACAGTTTTGACGCAAAACGTGCGTTTCATGCACCAAATCGCTGCTTTTGCACAGTTTTGACGCAAAACGTGCGTTTTGTGCACCAAATCGCTGCTTTTGCACAGTTTTGACGCAAAACGTGCGTTTCGTGCACCAAAACGCCGCTTTTGCAACGAAACGTGCGTTTCACGCACCGAATCGCCGCTTTTGCTCCGTTTTGGCGAGAAACGTGCGTTTCGTGCACCAAATCGCTGCTTTTGCACAGTGTTGACTCAAAACGTGCGTTTCGTGAACCAAAACGACGCTTTTGCAGCGAAACGTGCGTTTCGTGCACCAAATCGCTGCTTTTGCACAGTTTTGACGCAAAACGTGCGTTTCGTGCACCAAAACGCCGCTTTTGCAGCGAAACGTGCGTTTCGTGCACCAAATCGCTGCTATTGCACAGTTTTGACGCAAAACGTGCGTTTCGTGCACCAAAACGCCGCTTTGGCAGCGAAACGTGCGTTTCGTGCACCAAATCGCTGCTTTTGCACAGTTTTGGCGAGAAACGTGCGTTTCGTGCACCAAAACGCCGCTTTTGCAGCGAAACGTGCGTTTCGTGCACCAAATCGCTGCTTTTGCACAGTTTTGACTCTAAACGTGCGTTTCGTGAACCAAAACGCCGCTTTTGCAGCGAAACGTGCGTTTCGTGCACCAAATCGCTGCTTTTGCACAGTTTTGACGCAAAACGTGCGTTTCGTGCACCAAATCGCTGCTTTTGCACAGTTTTGACGCAAAACGTGCGTTTCGTGCACCAAAACGCCGCTTTTGCAGCGAAACGTGCGTTTCGTGCACCAAATCGCTGCTTTTGCACAGTTTTGACGCAAAACGTGCGTTTCGTGCACCATAACGCCGCTTTTGCAGCGAAACGTGCGTTTCACGCACCGAATCGCCGCTTTTGCTCCGTTTTGGCGAGAAACGTGCGTTTCGTGCACCAAATCGCTGCTTTTGCACAGTTTTGACGCAAAACGTGCGTTTCGTGCACCAAAACGCCGCTTTTGCAGCGAAACGTGCGTTTCGTGCACCAAATCGCTGCTTTTACACAGTTTTGACGCAAAACGTGCGTTTCGTGCACCAAAACGCCGCTTTTGCAACGAATCGTGCGTTTCACGCACCGAATCGCCGCTTATGCTCCGTTTTGGCGAGAAACGTGCGTTTCGTGCACCAGAACGCGGCTTTTGCAGCGAAACGTGCGTTTCGTGCACCAAATCGCTGCTTTTGCACAGTTTTGACGCAAAACGTGCGTTTCGTGCACCAAATCGCTGCTTTTGCACAGATTTGACGCAAAACGTGCGTTTCGTGCACCAAAACGCCGCTTTTGCAGCGAAACGTGCGTTTCGTGCACCAAATCGCTGCTTTTGCACAGTTTTGACGCAAAACGTGCGTTTCGTGCACCAAAACGCCGCTTTTGCAACGAAACGTGCGTTTCGTGCACCAAATCGCTGCTTCTGCACAGTTTTGACTCAAAACGTGCGTTTCGTGAACCAAAACGCCGCTTTTGCAGCGAAACGTGCGTTTCGTGCACCAAATCGCTGCTTTTGCACAGTTTTGACGCAAAACGTGCGTTACGTGCACCAACTCGCTGCTTTTGCACAGTTTTGACGCAAAACGTTCGTTTCGTGCACCAAAACGCCGCTTTTGCAGCGAAACGTGCGTTTCGTGCACCAAATCGCTGCTTTTGCACAGTTTTGACGCAAAACGTGCGTTTCGTGCACCAAAACGCCGCTTTTGCAACGAAACGTGCGTTTCACGCACCGAATCGCCGCTTTTGCTCCGTTTTGGCGAGAAACGTGCGTTTCGTGCACCAAATCGCTGCTTTTGCACAGTTTTGACGCAAAACGTGCGTTTCGTGCACCAAAACGCCGCTTTTGCAGCGAAACGTGCGTTTCGTGCACAAAATCGCTGCTTTTGCACAGTTCTGACGCAAAACGTGCGATTCGTGCACCAAAACGCCGCTTTTGCAACGAAACGTGCGTTTCGTGCACCAAATCGCTGCTTCTGCACAGTTTTGACTCAAAACGTGCGTTTCGTGAACCAAAACGCCGCTTTTGCAGCGAAACGTGCGTATCGTGCACCAAATCGCTGCTTTTGCACAGTTTTGACGCAAAACGTGCGTTTCGTGCACCAACTCGCTGCTTTTGCACAGTTTTGACGCAAAACGTGCGTTTCGTGCACCAAAACGCCGCTTTTGCAGCGAAACGTGCGTTTCGTGCACCAAATCGCTGCTTTTGCACAGTTTTGACGCAAAACGTGCGTTTCGTGCACCAAAACGCCGCTTTTGCAACGAAACGTGCGTTTCCCGCACCGAATCGCAGCTTTTGCTCCGTTTTGGCGAGAAACGTGCGTTTCGTGCACCAAATCGCTGCTTTTGCACAGTTTTGACGCAAAACGTGCGTTTCGTGCACCAAAACGCCGCTTTTGCAGCGAAACGTGCGCCTTGTGCACCAAATCGCTGCTTTTGCACAGTTTTGACGCAAAACGTGCGTTTCGTGCAACAAATCGCTGCTTTTGCACAGTTTTGACGCAAAACGAGCGTTTCGTGCACCAAAACGCCGCTTTTGCAGCGAAACGTGCGTTTCGTGCATCAAATCGCTGCTTTTGCACAGTTTTGACGCAAAACGTGCGTTTCGTGCACTAAAACGCCACTTTTGCAACGAATCGTGCGTTTCACGCACCGAATCGCCGCTTTTGCTCCGTTTTGGCGAGATACGTGCGTTTCGTGCACCAAAACGCCGCTTTTGCAGCGAAACGTGCGTTTCGTGCACCAAATCGCTGCTTTTGCACAGTTTTGACGCAAAACGTGCGTTTCGTGCACCAAAACGCCGCTTTTGCAGCGAAACGTGCGTTTCGTGCACCAAATCGCTGCTTTTGCACAGTTTTGACGCAAAACGTGCGTTTCTTGCACCAAAACGCCGCTTTTGCAGCGAAACGTGCGTTTCGTGCACCAAATCGCTGCTTTTGCACAGTTTTGACGCAAAACGTGCGTTTCGTGCACCAAAACGCCGCTTTTGCAACGAAACGCGCGTTTCACGCATCGAATCGCCGCTTTTGCTCCGTTTTGGCGAGAAACGTGCGTTTCGTGCACCAAATCGCTGCTTTTGCACAGTTTTGACGCAAAACGTGCGTTTCGTGCACCAAAACGCCGCTTTTGCAGCGAAACGTGTGTTTCGTGCACCAGATCGCTGCTTTTGCACAGTTTTGACGCAAAACGTGCGTTTCGTGCACCAAAACGCCGCTTTTGCAGCGAAACGTGCGTTTCACGCATCGAATCGCCGCTTTTGCTCCGTTTTGGCGAGAAACGTGCGTTTCGTGCACCAAATCGCTGCTTTTGCACAGTTTTGACGCAAAACGTGCGTTTCGTGCACCAAAACGCCGCTTTTGCAGCGAAACGTGCGTTTCGTGCACCAAATCGCTGCTTTTGCACAGTTTTGACGCAAAACGTGCGTTTCGTGCACCAAAACGCCGCTTTTGCAACGAAACGTGCGTTTCACGCACCGAATCGCCGCTTATGCTCCGTTTTGGCGAGAAACGTGCGTTTCGTGCACCAAAACGCGGCTTTTGCAGCGAAACGTGCGTTTCGTGCACCAAATCGCTGCTTTTGCACAGTTTTGACGCAAAACGTGCGTTTCGTGCACCAAATCGCTGCTTTTGCACAGATTTGACGCAAAACGTGCGTTTCGTGCACCAAAACGCCGCATTTGCAACGAAACGTGCGTTTCACGCACCGAATCGCCGCTTTTGCTCCGTTTTGGCGAGAAACGTGCGTTTCGTGCACCAAATCGCTGCTTTTGCACAGTTTTGACGCAAAACGTGCGTTTCGTGCACCAAAATGCCGCTTTTGCAGCGAAATGTGCGTTTCGTGCACCAAATCGCTGCTTTTGCACAGTTTTGACGCAAAACGTGCGTTTCGTGCACCAAAACGCCGCTTTTGCAGCGAAACGTGCGTTTCACGCATCGAATCGCCGCTTTTGCTCCGTTTTGGCGAGAAACGTGCGTTTCGTGCACCAAATCGCTGCTTTTGCACAGTTTTGACGCAAAACGTGCGTTTCGTGCACCAAAACGCCGCTTTTGCAGCGAAACGTGTGTTTCGTGCACCAGATCGCTGCTTTTGCACAGTTTTGACGCAAAACGTGCGTTTCGTGCACCAAAACGCCGCTTTTGCAGCGAAACGTGCGTTTCGTGCACCAAATCGCTGCTTCTGCACAGTTTTGACTCAAAACGTGCGTTTCGTGAACCAAAACGCCGCTTTTGCAGCGAAACGTGCGTTTCGTGAACCAAAACGCCGCTTTTGCAGCGAAACGTGCGTTTCGTGCACCAAATCGCTGCTTTTGCACAGTTTTGACGCAAAACGTGCGTTTCGTGCACCAAAACGCCGCTTTTGCAGCGAAACGTGCGATTCGTGCACCAAATCGCTGCTTTTGCACAGTTTTGACGCAAAACGTGCGTTTCGTGCACCAAAACGCCGCTTTTGCAGCGAAACGTGCGTTTCGTGCACCAAATCGCTGCTTTTGCACAGTTTTGACGCAAAACGTGCGTTTCGTGCACCAAAACGCCGCTTTTGCAACGAAACGCGCGTTTCACGCATCGAATCGCCGCTTTTGCTCCGTTTTGGCGAGAAACGTGCGTTTCGTGCACCAAATCGCTGCTTTTGCACAGTTTTGACGCAAAACGTGCGTTTCGTGCACCAAAACGCCGCTTTTGCAGCGAAACGTGTGTTTCGTGCACCAGATCGCTGCTTTTGCACAGTTTTGACGCAAAACGTGCGTTTCGTGCACCAAAACGCCGCTTTTGCAGCGAAACGTGCGTTTCACGCATCGAATCGCCGCTTTTGCTCCGTTTTGGCGAGAAACGTGCGTTTCGTGCACCAAATCGCTGCTTTTGCACAGTTTTGACGCAAAACGTGCGTTTCGTGCACCAAAATGCCGCTTTTGCAGCGAAACGTGCGTTTCGTGCACCAAATCGCTGCTTTTGCACAGTTTTGACGCAAAACGTGCGTTTCGTGCACCAAAACGCCGCTTTTGCAGCGAAACGTGCGTTTCACGCATCGAATCGCCGCTTTTGCTCCGTTTTGGCGAGAAACGTGCGTTTCGTGCACCAAATCGCTGCTTTTGCACAGTTTTGACGCAAAACGTGCGTTTCGTGCACCAAAACGCCGCTTTTGCAGCGAAACGTGTGTTTCGTGCACCAGATCGCTGCTTTTGCACAGTTTTGACGCAAAACGTGCGTTTCGTGCACCAAAACGCCGCTTTTGCAGCGAAACGTGCGTTTCGTGCACCAAATCGCTGCTTCTGCACAGTTTTGACTCAAAACGTGCGTTTCGTGAACCAAAACGCCGCTTTTGCAGCGAAACGTGCGTTTCGTGAACCAAAACGCCGCTTTTGCAGCGAAACGTGCGTTTCGTGCACCAAATCGCTGCTTTTGCACAGTTTTGACGCAAAACGTGCGTTTCGTGCACCAAAACGCCGCTTTTGCAGCGAAACGTGCGATTCGTGCACCAAATCGCTGCTTTTGCACAGTTTTGACGCAAAACGTGCGTTTCGTGCACCAAAACGCCGCTTTTGCAGCGAAACGTGCGTTTCGTGCACCAAATCGCTGCTTTTGCACAGTTTTGACGCAAAACGTGCGTTTCGTGCACCAAAACGCCGCTTTTGCAACGAAACGCGCGTTTCACGCATCGAATCGCCGCTTTTGCTCCGTTTTGGCGAGAAACGTGCGTTTCGTGCACCAAATCGCTGCTTTTGCACAGTTTTGACGCAAAACGTGCGTTTCGTGCACCAAAACGCCGCTTTTGCAGCGAAACGTGTGTTTCGTGCACCAGATCGCTGCTTTTGCACAGTTTTGACGCAAAACGTGCGTTTCGTGCACCAAAACGCCGCTTTTGCAGCGAAACGTGCATTTCGTGCACCAAATCGCTGCTTCTGCACAGTTTTGACTCAAAACGTGCGTTTCGTGAACCAAAACGCCGCTTTTGCAGCGAAACGTGTGTTTCGTGCACCAGATCGCTGCTTTTGCACAGTTTTGACGCAAAACGTGCGTTTCGTGCACCAAAACGCCGCTTTTGCAGCGAAACGTGCGTTTCGTGCACCAAATCGCTGCTTCTGCACAGTTTTGACTCAAAACGTGCGTTTCGTGAACCAAAACGCCGCTTTTGCAGCGAAACGTGCGTTTCGTGCACCAAATCGCTGCTTTTGCACAGTTTTGACGCAAAACGTGCGTTTCGTGCACCAAATCGCTGCTTTTGCACAGTTTTGACGCAAAACGTGCGTTTTGTGCACCAAATCGCTGCTTTTGCACAGTTTTGACGCAAAACGTGCGTTTCGTGCACCAAAACGCCGCTTTTGCAACGAAACGTGCGTTTCACGCACCGAATCCCCGCTTTTGCTCCGTTTTGGCGAGAAACGTGCGTTTCGTGCACCAAATCGCTGCTTTTGCACAGTGTTGACTCAAAACGTGCGTTTCGTGAACCAAAACGCCGCTTTTGCAGCGAAACGTGCGTTTCGTGCACCAAATCGCTGCTTTTGCACAGTTTTGACGCAAAACGTGCGTTTCGTGCACCAAAACGCCGCTTTTACAGCGAAACGTGCGTTTCGTGCACCAAATCGCTGCTATTGCACAGTTTTGACGCAAAACGTGCGTTTCGTGCACCAAAACGCCGCTTTGGCAGCGAAACGTGCGTTTCGTGCACCAAATCGCTGCTTTTGCACAGTTTTGGCGAGAAACGTGCGTTTCGTGCACCAAAACGCCGCTTTTGCAGCGAAACGTGCGTTTCGTGCACCAAATCGCTGCTTTTGCACAGTGTTGACTCAAAACGTGCGTTTCGTGCACCAAAACGCCGCTTTTGCAGCGAAACGTGCGATTCGTGCACCAAATCGCTGCTTTTGCACAGTTTTGACGCAAAACGTGCGTTTCGTGCACCAAAACGCCGCTTTTGCAGCGAAACGTGCGTTTCGTGCACCAAATCGCTGCTTTTGCACAGTTTTGACGCAAAACGTGCGTTTCGTGCACCAAAACGCCGCTTTTGCAACGAAACGCGCGTTTCACGCATCGAATCGCCGCTTTTGCTCCGTTTTGGCGAGAAACGTGCGTTTCGTGCACCAAATCGCTGCTTTTGCACAGTTTTGACGCAAAACGTGCGTTTCGTGCACCAAAACGCCGCTTTTGCAGCGAAACGTGTGTTTCGTGCACCAGATCGCTGCTTTTGCACAGTTTTGACGCAAAACGTGCGTTTCGTGCACCAAAACGCCGCTTTTGCAGCGAAACGTGCATTTCGTGCACCAAATCGCTGCTTCTGCACAGTTTTGACTCAAAACGTGCGTTTCGTGAACCAAAACGCCGCTTTTGCAGCGAAACGTGTGTTTCGTGCACCAGATCGCTGCTTTTGCACAGTTTTGACGCAAAACGTGCGTTTCGTGCACCAAAACGCCGCTTTTGCAGCGAAACGTGCGTTTCGTGCACCAAATCGCTGCTTCTGCACAGTTTTGACTCAAAACGTGCGTTTCGTGAACCAAAACGCCGCTTTTGCAGCGAAACGTGCGTTTCGTGCACCAAATCGCTGCTTTTGCACAGTTTTGACGCAAAACGTGCGTTTCGTGCACCAAATCGCTGCTTTTGCACAGTTTTGACGCAAAACGTGCGTTTCGTGCACCAAATCGCTGCTTTTGCACAGTTTTGACGCAAAACGTGCGTTTCGTGCACCAAAACGCCGCTTTTGCAGCGAAACGTGCGTTTCGTGCACCAAATCGCTGCTTTTGCACAGTTTTGACGCAAAACGTGCGTTTCGTGCACCATAACGCCGCTTTTGCAACGAAACGTGCGTTTCACGCACCGAATCGCCGCTTATGCTCCGTTTTGGCGAGAAACGTGCGTTTCGTGCACCAGAACGCGGCTTTTGCAGCGAAACGTGCGTTTCGTGCACCAAATCGCTGCTTTTGCACAGTTTTGACGCAAAACGTGCGTTTCGTGCACCAAATCGCTGCTTTTGCACAGATTTGACGCAAAACGTGCGTTTCGTGCACCAAAATGCCGCTTTTGCAGCGAAACGTGCGTTTCGTGCACCAAATCGCTGCTTTTGCACAGTTTTGACGCAAAACGTGCGTTTCGTGCACCAAAACGCCGCTTTTGCAGCGAAACGTGCGTTTCACGCATCGAATCGCCGCTTTTGCTCCGTTTTGGCGAGAAACGTGCGTTTCGTGCACCAAATCGCTGCTTTTGCACAGTTTTGACGCAAAACGTGCGTTTCGTGCACCAAAACGCCGCTTTTGCAGCGAAACGTGTGTTTCGTGCACCAGATCGCTGCTTTTGCACAGTTTTGACGCAAAACGTGCGTTTCGTGCACCAAAACGCCGCTTTTGCAGCGAAACGTGCGTTTCGTGCACCAAATCGCTGCTTCTGCACAGTTTTGACTCAAAACGTGCGTTTCGTGAACCAAAACGCCGCTTTTGCAGCGAAACGTGCGTTTCGTGAACCAAAACGCCGCTTTTGCAGCGAAACGTGCGTTTCGTGCACCAAATCGCTGCTTTTGCACAGTTTTGACGCAAAACGTGCGTTTCGTGCACCAAAACGCCGCTTTTGCAGCGAAACGTGTGTTTCGTGCACCAAATCGCTGCTTTTGCACAGTTTTGACGCAAAACGTGCGTTTCGTGCACCAAAACGCCGCTTTTGCAGCGAAACGTGCGTTTCGTGCACCAAATCGCTGCTTCTGCACAGTTTTAACTCAAAACGTGCGTTTCGTGAACCAAAACGCCGCTTTTGCAGCGAAACGTGCGTTTCGTGCACCAAATCGCTGCTTTTGCACAGTTTTGACGCAAAACGTGCGTTTCGTGCACCAACTCGCTGCTTTTGCACAGTTTTGACGCAAAACGTTCGTTTCGTGCACCAAAACGCCGCTTTTGCAGCGAAACGTGCGTTTCGTGCACCAAATCGCTGCATTTGCACAGTTTTGACGCAAAACGTGCGTTTCGTGCACCAAAACGCCGCTTTTGCAACGAAACGTGCGTTTCACGCACCGAATCGCCGCTTTTGCTCCGTTTTGGCGAGAAACGTGCGTTTCGTGCACCAGAACGCGGCTTTTGCAGCGAAACGTGCGTTTCGTGCACCAAATCGCTGCTTTTGCACAGTTTTGACGCAAAACGTGCGTTTCGTGCACCAAATCGCTGCTTTTGCACAGATTTGACGCAAAACGTGCGTTTCGTGCACCAAAACGCCGCTTTTGCAGCGAAACGTGCGTTTCGTGCACCAAATCGCTGCTTTTGCACAGTTTTGACGCAAAACGTGCGTTTCGTGCACCAAAACGCCGCTTTTGCAACGAAACGTGCGTTTCGTGCACCAAATCGCTGCTTCTGCACAGTTTTGACTCAAAACGTGCGTTTCGTGAACCAAAACGCCGCTTTTGCAGCGAAACGTGCGTTTCGTGCACCAAATCGCTGCTTTTGCACAGTTTTGACGCAAAACGTGCGTTTCGTGCACCAACTCGCTGCTTTTGCACAGTTTTGACGCAAAACGTGCGTTTCGTGCACCAAATCGCTGCTTTTGCACAGATTTGACGCAAAACGTGCGTTTCGTGCACCAAAACGCGGCTTTTGCAGCGAAACGTGCGTTTCGTGCACCAAATCGCTGCTTTTGCACAGTTTTGACGCAAAACGTGCGTTTCGTGCACCAAATCGCTGCTTTTGCACAGATTTGACGCAAAACGTGCGTTTCGTGCACCAAAACGCCGCATTTGCAACGAAACGTGCGTTTCACGCACCGAATCGCCGCTTTTGCTCCGTTTTGGCGAGAAACGTGCGTTTCGTGCACCAAATCGCTGCTTTTGCACAGTTTTGACGCAAGACGTGCGTTTCGTGCACCAAAATGCCGCTTTTGCAGCGAAACGTGCGTTTCGTGCACCAAATCGCTGCTTTTGCACAGTTTTGACGCAAAACGTGCGTTTCGTGCACCAAAACGCCGCTTTTGCAGCGAAACGTGCGTTTCACGCATCGAATCGCCGCTTTTGCTCCGTTTTGGCGAGAAACGTGCGTTTCGTGCACCAAATCGCTGCTTTTGCACAGTTTTGACGCAAAACGTGCGTTTCGTGCACCAAAACGCCGCTTTTGCAGCGAAACGTGTGTTTCGTGCACCAGATCGCTGCTTTTGCACAGTTTTGACGCAAAACGTGCGTTTCGTGCACCAAAACGCCGCTTTTGCAGCGAAACGTGCGTTTCGTGCACCAAATCGCTGCTTCTGCACAGTTTTGACTCAAAACGTGCGTTTCGTGAACCAAAACGCCGCTTTTGCAGCGAAACGTGCGTTTCGTGAACCAAAACGCCGCTTTTGCAGCGAAACGTGCGTTTCGTGCACCAAATCGCTGCTTTTGCACAGTTTTGACGCAAAACGTGCGTTTCGTGCACCAAAACGCCGCTTTTGCAGCGAAACGTGCGTTTCGTGCACCAAATCGCTGCTTTTGCACAGTTTTGACGCAAAACGTGCGTTTCGTGCACCAAAACGCCGCTTTTGCAGCGAAACGTGCGTTTCGTGCACCAAATCGCTGCTTTTGCACAGTTTTGACGCAAAACGTGCGTTTCGTGCACCAAAACGCCGCTTTTGCAACGAAACGCGCGTTTCACGCATCGAATCGCCGCTTTTGCTCCGTTTTGGCGAGAAACGTGCGTTTCGTGCACCAAATCGCTGCTTTTGCACAGTTTTGACGCAAAACGTGCGTTTCGTGCACCAAAACGCCGCTTTTGCAGCGAAACGTGTGTTTCGTGCACCAGATCGCTGCTTTTGCACAGTTTTGACGCAAAACGTGCGTTTCGTGCACCAAAACGCCGCTTTTGCAGCGAAACGTGCGTTTCGTGCACCAAATCGCTGCTTCTGCACAGTTTTGACTAAAAACGTGCGTTTCGTGAACCAAAACGCCGCTTTTGCAGCGAAACGTGCGTTTCGTGCACCAAATCGCTGCTTTTGCACAGTTTTGACGCAAAACGTGCGTTTCATGCACCAAATCGCTGCTTTTGCACAGTTTTGACGCAAAACGTGCGTTTTGTGCACCAAATCGCTGCTTTTGCACAGTTTTGACGCAAAACGTGCGTTTCGTGCACCAAAACGCCGCTTTTGCAACGAAACGTGCGTTTCACGCACCGAATCGCCGCTTTTGCTCCGTTTTGGCGAGAAACGTGCGTTTCGTGCACCAAATCGCTGCTTTTGCACAGTGTTGACTCAAAACGTGCGTTTCGTGAACCAAAACGACGCTTTTGCAGCGAAACGTGCGTTTCGTGCACCAAATCGCTGCTTTTGCACAGTTTTGACGCAAAACGTGCGTTTCGTGCACCAAAACGCCGCTTTTGCAGCGAAACGTGCGTTTCGTGCACCAAATCGCTGCTATTGCACAGTTTTGACGCAAAACGTGCGTTTCGTGCACCAAAACGCCGCTTTGGCAGCGAAACGTGCGTTTCGTGCACCAAATCGCTGCTTTTGCACAGTTTTGGCGAGAAACGTGCGTTTCGTGCACCAAAACGCCGCTTTTGCAGCGAAACGTGCGTTTCGTGCACCAAATCGCTGCTTTTGCACAGTTTTGACTCTAAACGTGCGTTTCGTGAACCAAAACGCCGCTTTTGCAGCGAAACGTGCGTTTCGTGCACCAAATCGCTGCTTTTGCACAGTTTTGACGCAAAACGTGCGTTTCGTGCACCAAATCGCTGCTTTTGCACAGTTTTGACGCAAAACGTGCGTTTCGTGCACCAAAACGCCGCTTTTGCAGCGAAACGTGCGTTTCGTGCACCAAATCGCTGCTTTTGCACAGTTTTGACGCAAAACGTGCGTTTCGTGCACCATAACGCCGCTTTTGCAGCGAAACGTGCGTTTCACGCACCGAATCGCCGCTTTTGCTCCGTTTTGGCGAGAAACGTGCGTTTCGTGCACCAAATCGCTGCTTTTGCACAGTTTTGACGCAAAACGTGCGTTTCGTGCACCAAAACGCCGCTTTTGCAGCGAAACGTGCGTTTCGTGCACCAAATCGCTGCTTTTGCACAGTTTTGACGCAAAACGTGCGTTTCGTGCACCAAAACGCCGGCTTTTGCAGCGAAACGTGCGTTTCGTGCACCAAATCGCTGCTATTGCACAGTTTTGACGCAAAACGTGCGTTTCGTGCACTAAAACGCCGCTTTGGCAGCGAAACGTGCGTTTCGTGCACCAAATCGCTGCTTTTGCACAGTTTTGGCGAGAAACGTGCGTTTCGTGCACCAAAACGCCGCTTTTGCAACGAATCGTGCGTTTCACGCACCGAATCGCCGCTTATGCTCCGTTTTGGCGAGAAACGTGCGTTTCGTGCACCAGAACGCGGCTTTTGCAGCGAAACGTGCGTTTCGTGCACCAAATCGCTGCTTTTGCACAGTTTTGACGCAAAACGTGCGTTTCGTGCACCAACTCGCTGCTTTTGCACAGTTTTGACGCAAAACGTTCGTTTCGTGCACCAATACGCCGCTTTTGCAGCGAAACGTGCGTTTCGTGCACCAAATCGCTGCTTTTGCACAGTTTTGACGCAAAACGTGCGTTTCGTGCACCAAAACGCCGCTTTTGCAACGAAACGTGCGTTTCACGCACCGAATCGCCGCTTTTGCTCCGTTTTGGCGAGAAACGTGCGTATCGTGCACCAAATCGCTGCTTTTGCACAGATTTGACGCAAAACGTGCGTTTCGTGCACCAAAACGCCGCTTTTGCAGCGAAACGTGCGTTTCGTGCACCAAATCGCTGCTTTTGCACAGTTTTGACGCAAAACGTGCGTTTCGTGCACCAAAACGCCGCTTTTGCAACGAAACGTGCGTTTCGTGCACCAAATCGCTGCTTCTGCACAGTTTTGACTCAAAACGTGCGTTTCGTGAACCAAAACGCCGCTTTTGCAGCGAAACGTGCGTTTCGTGCACCAAATCGCTGCTTTTGCACAGTTTTGACGCAAAACGTGCGTTTCGTGCACCAACTCGCTGCTTTTGCACAGTTTTGACGCAAAACGTGCGTTTCGTGCACCAAATCGCTGCTTTTGCACAGATTTGACGCAAAACGTGCGTTTCGTGCACCAAAACGCGGCTTTTGCAGCGAAACGTGCGTTTCGTGCACCAAATCGCTGCTTTTGCACAGTTTTGACGCAAAACGTGCGTTTCGTGCACCAAATCGCTGCTTTTGCACAGATTTGACGCAAAACGTGCGTTTCGTGCACCAAAAGGCCGCATTTGCAACGAAACGTGCGTTTCACGCACCGAATCGCCGCTTTTGCTCCGTTTTGGCGAGAAACGTGCGTTTCGTGCACCAAATCGCTGCTTTTGCACAGTTTTGACGCAAGACGTGCGTTTCGTGCACCAAAATGCCGCTTTTGCAGCGAAACGTGCGTTTCGTGCACCAAATCGCTGCTTTTGCACAGTTTTGACGCAAAACGTGCGTTTCGTGCACCAAAACGCCGCTTTTGCAGCGAAACGTGCGTTTCACGCATCGAATCGCCGCTTTTGCTCCGTTTTGGCGAGAAACGTGCATTTCGTGCACCAAATCGCTGCTTTTGCACAGTTTTGACGCAAAACGTGCGTTTCGTGCACCAAAACGCCGCTTTTGCAGCGAAACGTGTGTTTCGTGCACCAGATCGCTGCTTTTGCACAGTTTTGACGCAAAACGTGCGTTTCGTGCACCAAAACGCCCGCTTTTGCAGCGAAACGTGCGTTTCGTGCACCAAATCGCTGCTTCTGCACAGTTTTGACTCAAAACGTGCGTTTCGTGAACCAAAACGCCGCTTTTGCAGCGAAACGTGCGTTTCGAGAACCAAAACGCCGCTTTTGCAGCGAAACGTGCGTTTCGTGCACCAAATCGCTGCTTTTGCACAGTTTTGACGCAAAACGTGCGTTTCGTGCACCAAAACGCCGCTTTTGCAGCGAAACGTGCGTTTCGTGCACCAAATCGCTGCTTTTGCACAGTTTTGACGCAAAACGTGCGTTTCGTGCACCAAAACGCCGCTTTTGCAGCGAAACGTGCGTTTCGTGCACCAAATCGCTGCTTTTGCACAGTTTTGACGCAAAACGTGCGTTTCGTGCACCAAAACGCCGCTTTTGCAACGAAACGCGCGTTTCACGCATCGAATCGCCGCTTTTGCTCCGTTTTGGCGAGAAACGTGCGTTTCGTGCACCAAATCGCTGCTTTTGCACAGTTTTGACGCAAAACGTGCGTTTCGTGCACCAAAACGCCGCTTTTGCAGCGAAACGTGTGTTTCGTGCACCAGATCGCTGCTTTTGCACAGTTTTGACGCAAAACGTGCGTTTCGTGCACCAAAACGCCGCTTTTGCAGCGAAACGTGCGTTTCGTGCACCAAATCGCTGCTTCTGCACAGTTTTGACTCAAAACGTGCGTTTCGTGAACCAAAACGCCGCTTTTGCAGCGAAACGTGCGTTTCGTGCACCAAATCGCTGCTTTTGCACAGTTTTGACGCAAAACGTGCGTTTCATGCACCAAATCGCTGCTTTTGCACAGTTTTGACGCAAAACGTGCGTTTTGTGCACCAAATCGCTGCTTTTGCACAGTTTTGACGCAAAACGTGCGTTTCGTGCACCAAAAACGCCGCTTTTGCAACGAAACGTGCGTTTCACGCACCGAATCGCCGCTTTTGCTCCGTTTTGGCGAGAAACGTGCGTTTCGTGCACCAAATCGCTGCTTTTGCACAGTGTTGACTCAAAACGTGCGTTTCGTGAACCAAAACGACGCTTTTGCAGCGAAACGTGCGTTTCGTGCACCAAATCGCTGCTTTTGCACAGTTTTGACGCAAAACGTGCGTTTCGTGCACCAAAACGCCGCTTTTGCAGCGAAACGTGCGTTTCGTGCACCAAATCGCTGCTATTGCACAGTTTTGACGCAAAACGTGCGTTTCGTGCACCAAAACGCCGCTTTGGCAGCGAAACGTGCGTTTCGTGCACCAAATCGCTGCTTTTGCACAGTTTTGGCGAGAAACGTGCGTTTCGTGCACCAAAACGCCGCTTTTGCAGCGAAACGTGCGTTTCGTGCACCAAATCGCTGCTTTTGCACAGTTTTGACTCTAAACGTGCGTTTCGTGAACCAAAACGCCGCTTTTGCAGCGAAACGTGCGTTTCGTGCACCAAATCGCTGCTTTTGCACAGTTTTGACGCAAAACGTGCGTTTCGTGCACCAAATCGCTGCTTTTGCACAGTTTTGACGCAAAACGTGCGTTTCGTGCACCAAAACGCCGCTTTTGCAGCGAAACGTGCGTTTCGTGCACCAAATCGCTGCTTTTGCACAGTTTTGACGCAAAACGTGCGTTTCGTGCACCATAACGCCGCTTTTGCAGCGAAACGTGCGTTTCACGCACCGAATCGCCGCTTTTGCTCCGTTTTGGCGAGAAACGTGCGTTTCGTGCACCAAATCGCTGCTTTTGCACAGTTTTGACGCAAAACGTGCGTTTCGTGCACCAAAACGCCGCTTTTGCAGCGAAACGTGCGTTTCGTGCACAAAATCGCTGCTTTTGCACAGTTCTGACGCAAAACGTGCGATTCGTGCACCAAAACGCCGCTTTTGCAACGAAACGTGCGTTTCGTGCACCAAATCGCTGCTTCTGCACAGTTTTGACTCAAAACGTGCGTTTCGTGAACCAAAACGCCGCTTTTGCAGCGAAACGTGCGTATCGTGCACCAAATCGCTGCTTTTGCACAGTTTTGACGCAAAACGTGCGTTTCGTGCACC
Organism: Stelis phaeoptera; assembly: GCA_943735885.1. Lineage (NCBI taxonomy): Eukaryota > Metazoa > Arthropoda > Insecta > Hymenoptera > Megachilidae > Stelis > Stelis phaeoptera. The sequence goes on from CALSEM010000038.1 coordinate 15,813, forward strand.
AACTCGCTGCTTTTGCACAGTTTTGACGCAAAACGTGCGTTTCGTGCACCAAAACGCCGCTTTTGCAGCGAAACGTGCGTTTCGTGCACCAAATCGCTGCTTTTGCACAGTTTTGACGCAAAACGTGCGTTTCGTGCACCAAAACGCCGCTTTTGCAACGAAACGTGCGTTTCCCGCACCGAATCGCCGCTTTTGCTCCGTTTTGGCGAGAAACGTGCGTTTCGTGCACCAAATCGCTGCTTTTGCACAGTTTTGACGCAAAACGTGCGTTTCGTGCACCAAAACGCCGCTTTTGCAGCGAAAACGTGCGCTTCGTGCACCAAATCGCTGCTTTTGCACAGTTTTTGACGCAAAACGTGCGTTTCGTGCAACAAATCGCTGCTTTTGCACAGTTTTGACGCAAAACGAGCGTTTCGTGCACCAAAACGCCGCTTTTGCAGCGAAACGTGCGTTTTCGTGCATCAAATCGCTGCTTTTGCACAGTTTTGACGCAAAACGTGCGTTTCGTGCACTAAAACGCCACTTTTGCAACGAAACGTGCGTTTCACGCACCGAATCGCCGCTTTTGCTCCGTTTTGGCGAGATACGTGCGTTTCGTGCACCAAAACGCCGCTTTTGCAGCGAAACGTGCGTTTCGTGCACCAAATCGCTGCTTTTGCACAGTTTTGACGCAAAACGTGCGTTTCGTGCACCAAAACGCCGCTTTTGCAGCGAAACGTGCGTTTCGTGCACCAAATCGCTGCTTTTGCACAGTTTTGACGCAAAACGTGCGTTTCGTGCACCAAAACGCCGCTTTTGCAATGAAACGTGCGTTTCACGCACCGAATCGCCGCTTTTGCTCCGTTTTGGGCGAGAAACGTGCGTTTCACGCACCGAATCGCCGCTTTTGCTCCGTTTTGGCGAGAAACGTGCGTTTCGTGCACCAAATCGCTGCTTTTGCACAGTTGTGACGCAAAACGTGCGTTTCGTGCACCAAAAACGCCGCTTTTGCTCCGTTTTGGCGAGAAACGTGCGTTTCGTGCACCAAATCGCTGCTTTTACACAGTTTTGACGCAAAACGTGCGTTTCGTGCACCAAATCGCTGCTTTTGCACAGATTTGACGCAAAACGTGCGTTTCGTGCACCAAAACGCCGCTTTTGCAGCGAAACGTGCGTTTCGTGCACCAAATCGCTGCTTTTGCACAGTTTTGACGCAAAACGTGCGTTTCGTGCACCAAATCGCTGCTTTTGCACAGATTTGACGCAAAACGTGCGTTTCGTGCACCAAAACGCCGCTTTTGCAGCGAAACGTGCGTTTCGTGCACCAAATCGCTGCTTTTGCACAGTTTTGACGCAAAACGTGCGTTTCGTGCACCAAAACGCCGCTTTTGCAACGAAACGTGCGTTTCGTGCACCAAATCGCTGCTTCTGCACAGTTTTGACTCAAAACGTGCGTTTCGTGAACCAAAACGCCGCTTTTGCAGCGAAACGTGCGTTTCGTGCACGAAATCGCTGCTTTTGCACAGTTTTGACGCAAAACGTGCGTTTCGTGCACCAACTCGCTGCTTTTGCACAGTTTTGACGCAAAACGTTCGTTTCGTGCACCAAAACGCCGCTTTTGCAGCGAAACGTGCGTTTCGTGCACCAAATCGCTGCTTTTGCACAGTTTTGACGCAAAACGTGCGTTTCGTGCACCAAAACGCCGCTTTTGCAACGAAACGTGCGTTTCACGCACCGAATCGCCGCTTTTGCTCCGTTTTGGCGAGAAACGTGCGTTTCGTGCACCAAATCGCTGCTTTTGCACAGTTTTGACGCAAAACGTGCGTTTCGTGCACCAAAAACGCCGCTTTTGCAGCGAAACGTGCGTTTCGTGCACAAAATCGCTGCTTTTGCACAGTTCTGACGCAAAACGTGCGATTCGTGCACCAAAACGCCGCTTTTGCAACGAAACGTGCGTTTCGTGCACCAAATCGCTGCTTCTGCACAGTTTTGACTCAAAACGTGCGTTTCGTGAACCAAAACGCCGCTTTTGCAGCGAAACGTGCGTATCGTGCACCAAATCGCTGCTTTTGCACAGTTTTGACGCAAAACGTGCGTTTCGTGCACCAACTCGCTGCTTTTGCACAGTTTTGACGCAAAACGTGCGTTTCGTGCACCAAAACGCCGCTTTTGCAGCGAAACGTGCGTTTCGTGCACCAAATCGCTGCTTTTGCACAGTTTTGACGCAAAACGTGCGTTTCGTGCACCAAAACGCCGCTTTTGCAACGAAACGTGCGTTTCCCGCACCGAATCGCCGCTTTTGCTCCGTTTTGGCGAGAAACGTGCGTTTCGTGCACCAAATCGCTGCTTTTGCACAGTTTTGACGCAAAACGTGCGTTTCGTGCACCAAAACGCCGCTTTTGCAGCGAAACGTGCGTTTCGTGCACCAAATCGCTGCTTTTGCACAGTTTTGACGCAAAACGTGCGTTTCGTGCAACAAATCGCTGCTTTTGCACAGTTTTGACGCAAAACGAGCGTTTCGTGCACCAAAACGCCGCTTTTGCAGCGAAACGTGCGTTTCGTGCATCAAATCGCTGCTTTTGCACAGTTTTGACGCAAAACGTGCGTTTCGTGCACTAAAACGCCACTTTTGCAACGAAACGTGCGTTTCACGCACCCGAATCGCCGCTTTTGCTCCGTTTTGGCGAGATACGTGCGTTTCGTGCACCAAAACGCCGCTTTTGCAGCGAAACGTGCGTTTCGTGCACCAAATCGCTGCTTTTGCACAGTTTTGACGCAAAACGTGCGTTTCGTGCACCAAAACGCCGCTTTTGCAGCGAAACGTGCGTTTCGTGCACCAAATCGCTGCTTTTGCACAGTTTTGACGCAAAACGTGCGTTTCGTGCACCAAAACGCCGCTTTTGCAATGAAACGTGCGTTTCACGCACCGAATCGCCGCTTTTGCTCCGTTTTGGCGAGAAACGTGCGTTTTACGCACCGAATCGCCGCTTTTGCTCCGTTTTGGCGAGAAACGTGCGTTTCGTGCACCAAATCGCTGCTTTTGCACAGTTGTGACGCAAAACGTGCGTTTCGTGCACCAAAACACCGCTTTTGCTCCGTTTTGGCGAGAAACGTGCGTTTCGTGCACCAAATCGCTGCTTTTGCACAGTGTTGACTCAAAACGTGCGTTTCGTGAACCAAAACGCCGCTTTTGCAGCGAAACGTGCGTTTCGTGCACCAAAACGCCGCTTTTGCAGCGAAACGTGCGTTTCGTGCACCAAATCGCTGCTTTTAGACAGTTTTGACTCAAAACGTGCGTTTCGTGAACCAAAACGCCGCTTTTGCAACGAAACGTGCGTTTCGTGCACCAAATCGCTGCTTTTGCACAGTTTTGACGCAAAACGTGCGTTTCGTGCACCAAAACGCCGCTTTTGCAACGAAACGTGCGTTTCGTGCACCAAATCGCTGCTTCTGCACAGTTTTGACTCAAAACGTGCGTTTCGTGAACCAAAACGCCGCTTTTGCAGCGAAACGTGCGTTTCGTGCACCAAATCGCTGCTTTTGCACAGTTTTGACGCAAAACGTGCGTTTCGTGCACCAAATCGCTGCTTTTGCACAGTTTTGACGCAAAACGTGCGTTTCGTGCACCAAAACGCCGCTTTTGCAGCGAAACGTGCGTTTCGTGCACAAAATCGCTGCTTTTGCACAGTTTTTGACGCAAAACGTGCGGTTCGTGCACCAAAACGCCGCTTCTGCAACGAAACGTGCGTTTCGTGCACCAAATCGCTGCTTCTGCACAGTTTTGACTCAAAACGTGCGTTTCGTGAACCAAAACGACGCTTTTGCAGCGAAACGTGCGTTTCGTGCACCAAATCGCTGCTTTTGCACAGTTTTGACGCAAAACGTGCGTTTCGTGCACCAAAACGCCGCTTTTGCAGCGAAACGTGCGTTTCGTGCACCAAATCGCTGCTTTTGCACAGTTTTGACGCAAAACGTGCGTTTCGTGCACCAAAACGCCGCTTTTGCAGCGAAACGTGCGTTTCGTGCACCAAATCGCTGCTTTTGCACAGTTTTGACGCAAAACGTGCGTTTCGTGCACCAAAACGCCGCTTTTGCAACGAAACGTGCGTTTCACGCACCGAATCGCCGCTTTTGCTCCGTTTTGGCGAGAAACGTGCGTTTCACGCACCGAATCGCCGCTTTTGCTCCGTTTTGGCGAGAAACGTGCGTTTCGTGCACCAAATCGCTGCTTTTGCACAGTTGTGACGCAAAACGTGCGTTTCGTGCACCAAAACGCCGCTTTTGCTCCGTTTTGGCGAGAAACGTGCGTTTCGTGCACCAAATCGCTGCTTTTGCACAGTGTTGACTCAAAACGTGCGTTTCGTGAACCAAAACGCCGCTTTTGCAGCGAAACGTGCGTTTCGTGCACCAAAACGCCGCTTTTGCAGCGAAACGTGCGTTTCGTGCACCAAATCGCTGCTTTTACACAGTTTTGACGCAAAACGTGCGTTTCGTGCACCAAAACGCCGCTTTTGCAACGAAACGTGCGTTTCACGCACCGAATCGCCGCTTATGCTCCGTTTTGGCGAGAAACGTGCGTTTCGTGCACCAGAACGCGGCTTTTGCAGCGAAACGTGCGTTTCGTGCACCAAATCGCTGCTTTTGCACAGTTTTGACGCAAAACGTGCGTTTCGTGCACCAAATCGCTGCTTTGGCACAGATTTGACGCAAAACGTGCGTTTCGTGCACCAAAACGCCGCTTTTGCAGCGAAACGTGCGTTTCGTGCACCAAATCGCTGCTTTTGCACAGTTTTGACGCAAAACGTGCGTTTCGTGCACCAAAACGCCGCTTTTGCAACGAAACGTGCGTTTCGTGCACCAAATCGCTGCTTCTGCACAGTTTTGACTCAAAACGTGCGTTTCGTGAACCAAAACGCCGCTTTTGCAGCGAAACGTGCGTTTCGTGCACCAAATCGCTGCTTTTGCACAGTTTTGACGCAAAACGTGCGTTTCGTGCACCAAATCGCTGCTTTTGCACAGTTTTGACGCAGAACGTGCGTTTCGTGCACCAAAACGCCGCTTTAGCAGCGAAACGTGCGTTTCGTGCACAAAATCGCTGCTTTTGCACAGTTTTGACGCAAAACGTGCGGTTCGTGCACCAAAACGCCGCTTTTGCAACGAAACGTGCGTTTCGTGCACCAAATCGCTGCTTCTGCACAGTTTTGACTCAAAACGTGCGTTTCGTGAACCAAAACGACGCTTTTGCAGCGAAACGTGCGTTTCGTGCACCAAATCGCTGCTTTTGCACAGTTTTGACGCAAAACGTGCGTTTCGTGCACCAAAACGCCGCTTTTGCAGCGAAACGTGCGTTTCGTGCACCAAATCGCTGCTTTTGCACAGTTTTGACGCAAAACGTGCGTTTCGTGCACCAAAACGCCGCTTTTGCAGCGAAACGTGCGTTTCGTGCACCAAATCGCTGCTTTTGCACTGTTTTGACGCAAAACGTGCGTTCGTGCACCAAAACGCCGCTTTTGCAACGAAACGTGCGTTTCACGCACCGAATCGCCGCTTTTGCTCCGTTTTGGCGAGAAACGTGCGTTTCACGCACCGAATCGCCGCTTTTGCTCCGTTTTGGCGAGAAACGTGCGTTTCGTGCACCAAATCGCTGCTTTTGCACAGTTGTGACGCAAAACGTGCGTTTCGTGCACCAAAACGCCGCTTTTGCTCCGTTTTGGCGAGAAACGTGCGTTTCGTGCACCAAATCGCTGCTTTTGCACAGTGTTGACTCAAAACGTGCGTTTCGTGAACCAAAACGCCGCTTTTGCAGCGAAACGTGCGTTTCGTGCACCAAAACGCCGCTTTTGCAGCGAAACGTGCGTTTCGTGCACCAAATCGCTGCTTTTACACAGTTTTGACGCAAAACGTGCGTTTCGTGCACCAAAACGCCGCTTTTGCAACGAAACGTGCGTTTCACGCACCGAATCGCCGCTTATGTTCCGTTTTGGCGAGAAACGTGCGTTTCGTGCACCAGAACGCGGCTTTTGCAGCGAAACGTGCGTTTCGTGCACCAAATCGCTGCTTTTGCACAGTTTTGACGCAAAACGTGCGTTTCGTGCACCAAATCGCTGCTTTTGCACAGATTTGACGCAAAACGTGCGTTTCGTGCACCAAAACGCCGCTTTTGCAGCGAAACGTGCGTTTCGTGCACCAAATCGCTGCTTTTGCACAGTTTTGACGCAAAACGTGCGTTTCGTGCACCAAAACGCCGCTTTTGCAGCGAAACGTGCGTTTCGTGCACCAAATCGCTGCTTTTGCACAGTTTTGACGCAAAACGTGCGTTTCGTGCACCAAAACGCCGCTTTTGCAACGAAACGTTCGTTTCACGCACCGAATCGCCGCTTTTGCTCCGTTTTGGCGAGAAACGTGCGTTTCGTGCACCAAATCGCTGCTTTTGCACAGTTTTGACTCAAAACGTGCGTTTCGTGAACCAAAACGCCGCTTTTGCAACGAAACGTGCGTTTCGTGCACCAAATCGCTGCTTTTGCACAGTTTTGACGCAAAACGTGCGTTTCGTGCACCAAAACGCCGCTTTTGAAACGAAACGTGCGTTTCGTGCACCAAATCGCTGCTTCTGCACAGTTTTGACTCAAAACGTGCGTTCGTGAACCAAAACGCCGCTTTTGCAGCGAAACGTGCGTTTCGTGCACCAAATCGCTGCTTTTGCACAGTTTTGACGCAAAACGTGCGTTTCGTGCACCAACTCGCTGCTTTTGCACAGTTTTGACGCAAAACGTGCGTTTCGTGCACCAAAACGCCGCTTTTGCAGCGAAACGTGCGTTTCGTGCAACAAATCGCTGCTTTTGCACAGTTTTGACGCAAAACGTGCGTTTCGTGCAACAAATCGCTGCTTTTGCACAGTTTTGACGCAAAACGAGCGTTTCGTGCACCAAAACGCCGCTTTTGCAGCGAAACGTGCGTTTCGTGCATCAAATCGCTGCTTTTGCACAGTTTTGACGCAAAACGTGCGTTTCGTGCACTAAAACGCCACTTTTGCAACGAAACGTGCGTTTCACGCACCGAATCGCCGCTTTTGCTCCGTTTTGGCGAGATACGTGCGTTTCGTGCACCAAAACGCCGCTTTTGCAGCGAAACGTGCGTTTCGTGCACCAAATCGCTGCTTTTGCACAGTTTTGACGCAAAACGTGCGTTTCGTGCACCAAAACGCCGCTTTTGCAACGAAACGTGCGTTTCACGCACCGAATCGCCGCTTATGCTCCGTTTTGGCGAGAAACGTGCGTTTCGTGCACCAGAACGCGGCTTTTGCAGCGAAACGTGCGTTTCGTGCACCAAATCGCTGCTTTTGCACAGTTTTGACGCAAAACGTGCGTTTCGTGCACCAAATCGCTGCTTTGGCACAGATTTGACGCAAAACGTGCGTTTCGTGCACCAAAACGG